>JAZKJV010000929.1:0-120968 GCA_037367405.1 Ottelia alismoides
TGCGGCGCCGGGGAGGGGAGGGGGCACAGGGGGCGGTGTCGGGGAGGGGAGGGGGCGGCGCCGGGAGGGGAGGGGGGCGGCGGGCTGGAAGGAGGTGCGGGGGGGGGGGGGGGGGGGGGGGAGGTGCGGTGCCGGGGAGGGGAGGGGCTGCGGGGAGCTCGGGGCGGAGAGGGAGGAGGAGGAGGTCGGAGGAGGAGGAAGAAGATGGGAAGAGGAGGAAGAAGAAGAGGTTGGGGAAGAGGAGGAAGAAATGACCATATAACCTTTTAAAAAAAATAATTCCGCTTATGTCCTCAAAGTTAACGTCCGTTTGCACTGTAGATGGACGGTCACTAACCCGAGGGGCACAAGTGATAAAATAGCAAGTTTTGAGGGGCACAACTGATATTACCAAAAAGATAGGAGCATAACTGATATTGCAACATCTTGGAGGGGCACAAGTGATAAAATCCCTTTATTAAAAGGTAAAAGATTCATTAGACGACCAATTAAATGGCAAAATAGCAAGCAGTAGAGGGATAACAAGTATGCTTATAATAAACCAATTGTTGTAGTTGTATAATAAATTCGATTACAATCGACCACTGATCAATAGTCAAAAC
Organism: Ottelia alismoides; assembly: GCA_037367405.1. Taxonomy (NCBI): domain Eukaryota; kingdom Viridiplantae; phylum Streptophyta; class Magnoliopsida; order Alismatales; family Hydrocharitaceae; genus Ottelia; species Ottelia alismoides. Next base: position 603 of record JAZKJV010000929.1, read on the forward strand.
AAACAACTTTTAATCTTAGATTCCTGTTAGTGGAACACGCAATAGAGTTGACTCTCCTGATATTGGAACTTATCTTCATTATTAATAATAAATAGGGATATTTACACCCATAACCCTGAGTAATATGGTAATTACCCCAGGAACCCTGCGTAATAGCGAATTACATCCAAAACCCCGAGTAATGGCTAACCTTTACATGGCATGACCCTGTATCAACTTCCGTCTTATTTCTCCGTTAACTCTAACGGAAATAGTCAATTTTGCCCTTCCAAACCTATCATATTTACAACATGATGCCATTCCCCCCTCTCCCCTCCCCCTGCCTGCAAGGTCGAGCATCCGCCCACCTCGAGACCTGGCCGAACCCCTCCCCCCAACCCATCGGCCGCGCCGCCACAGGTGCTCCCTCCCGCTCCGCAGGCATCTCCATCACCAGCACAAGAGCAGCAGCACTGACACTCGTCGTCGTCGGAGGAGAAGAGCAAGCGAAGTTCGCCTGCACTGGTGCCGCCACAGGTGCTCTCCCCCTTCCCCCCAACCCATCGGCCGCGCCGCCACAGGTGCTCCCTCCCGCTCCGCAGGCGTCTCCATCACCAGCACAAGAGGAGCAGCACCGACACTCGCGCACCCCTCCCCCGCGTGCCTCCTCCGCCTGCAGCACCCCTCCCCCGCGCGCCTCCTCCGCCTGTAGCCCCCTCTCCTGCACGCCTCCTCCCCCTGCAGGCCCCTCCCCCCGCGCCCCCTCCCTCTGTAGGCCCCCCTCCCCCGCGCGCCCCCTCCCTCTGCAGGCCCCCTCCCCCGCGTGCCTCCTCCGCCTGCAGCCCCCTCCCCGCGCACCCCCTCCCTCTGCAGGCCCCCCTCCCCCGCACGCCCCCTCTGCCTGCAGCCCCCTACCCCGCGCGCCTCCTCCGCCTACATCCCCCTCCCCCCGCGCGCCTCCTCTCCCTGCAGCCCCCTCCCCACGCGCGCCTCCCTCCCTGCAGCCCCCTCCCCCGCGCGCCTCCTCCCCTGCAGCCCCCTCCCTCGCGCGCCCCCTCCCCCGCGCGCCTCCTCCCCCTGCAGCCCCCCTCCCCCGCGCGCCTCCCCCTGCAGCCCCTCTCTCCCCCACGTGACTCCGCCTGCAGCCGCCCCTCCCCCGCTGCTCGGCCTCCTCCGTGAAAGTTCCCACCGTGCTAGCTTCAGGATGGAACCCACTTTCTCTTTCTTTTTTTTATTAACCTCCACCATAGGATCATGAATTGGGTTAGATTAACTCAACTATCTGGTTGAGTTAACGAACGAAATTAACGGAAGGTTATGGGTGTAAAATGACGTGGTTATTCAGGGTCCTGAGGATAATTAGTGTTTATAGAGGGTTTCTGGGGTAATTACCATATTACTCAGGGTTATAGGTGTAAATATCCCTAATAAATAACGGCTGCGTGACAAAAGTATTCTCTTACGTAATCTTTGATTAAAATTAGAGACAAAAAACGATGAAGTGCTCACTGAAACGCACCAACCCACTTGTTTCAATTATCATTTTTTTTCGTAAAATGTCCTGGTAACAAATGATTAGGAATTTCAAACAAATTTTAAGCCTTATTTATACCCATTGGTTCAGATCTACATCGTGAAGTTCGGAGTCACCAAACCCGAGGGTATGCTAGATTGTGATTTATTTTTCAAAGTGTCGTCAATTTCAAGTTGGTGTGAATTTATCTGTTTTATCTCTTCTTGATCCTTTGAATTTTGAGATTTTTATTTTATAATCTTTAAGTTTTTTTTGTTTTGTATTCTTATAAGAATTTTGAGATTTTATATATTTTTATGGAATTTTCGACAGAGGAAATGAGAAAAGAATATATATAAACAATTATATATAAGATTTTTTGGATTTTATATAATTTTTATTCATGATTTCCAACAATTTATACATGAACAATTATAGACAGAATCCACAAATTATTAGTATACATTAACATCTATACTACTACTATTAGTAGGTTTTATCCCCCTTCATTGCGACGTGTTCCTTCTTTTTTCCCACCCGGCATCCTCTCCCACTCCCGCCCCTTTCTCTCTCGGTCAAATGGCCCCCCTCTCTCCCATTCTCTCTCCCTCCACTTACTCTCTCTCTCCCTTTCTCTCTCCCTCCACTTACTCTCTCTCCTTTTCTCTCTCCTTCTCCTTCAACTAGATATCTCGATCCCTCCCTCTCTTCTCTCCCTCTTTCTCTCTCCCTCTCTCTCATTCTCCTCTCTTCCCTCTTTCTCTCTCTCTCTTCCTCTCTAATATATCATTCTTTTTCCTTTTCTTTTATATAGGTTATTAAATTAAAAAGTACCTATAAATATTTTCTCATATATCAATGCATAAAAAGGACTAAGGAAAAAGTTTTTTTTGTTCTAATTTAATTCATTTTCTAGAAAATAAATGTTTAATTTATATTGGTATTTTGTGCATATTTTTGTCAAGAGTCGACTTTTTTAAATATAGTTTACCCCATACACTTATATATATATATGTAGTATGAAATAGTACCAAAATACTTGGTTGTAGATAAATTTTTTAATATAATATTTGTTTGAGTTTACGTTAATAACATCTACCAAACAATACTATCATGAACCTTTTTTATTTCATTCATATTTTGAATATATAATGACAACTATCATTTGTTACATGTAATACAAAATACTATCTGTTACTGGATTTTTAAACACACAATATATTTTAAAATCATAAACTAAAATTTATGTCAATATACAGAAACTTAGATTTAAATTTAAAAAAAATAACTTGCAAATATAAATATATTTGTAAAGTGCTTAATATTTCTCTAGCTTTATATTACATATCTTATTAGCCAATTAATGTAATTGATAAATTTTATTCCTAAAATTTTATATGCATTAAGTTAAATGTAAATGCCTCAAATGATCATACTTATGATCTTACAACATGCTTACAATCTCTTTCGATAGCTTATTTAAATTATTATATGATTGCAAGTACTTTTTACCTATGACCATATTATTCAGTCACCAGTTACAACTGTTTCTAAATTTAACATTTCGGCTTCATTTTATTTCCTTAATAAATTCATGATATTACCTTTGTCATAATTGTCCCCGCCGCGAAGCGCGGGTATGTACCCTAGTGAAAATTCTAAAATACGGAAGCTATATTAAGTATCTGCAAGTACTATAACATAAATCTCTACAAGTAAAACGTGTCCTGAACGATGCGCCAATCTCATAATGAGTCCAGTCCCAAAGTCACTCATTACCATGGTAATACCGGCAACAACTTGCTAGATCTATGCAAATGGGTTCATTATGAGTAAAGTTTCCCAGTATGGTACTAAATAACTAAACAACATAAAGTAAATGTTGTGAAATGTGAAAAAGCAAGGGTAAGCTTCCCATGACGGTAGAACACGCTCAGAAAGTGCAACTCAACTCACACGTTGTAACATTCCGGGCTTAAGTCCTCAGTCCTTTATCGAGGAAAACTTTCCCTGACAACTTTTTAAGTTCAGACCCAAATTGATCCGTTAAGAACTACCCAAAATGCTTAAGTCCAAGTTTTCAAGTAATAATCGCCATCACTTATAAACCACACCCGCACTTTGTGAATTTTTGATATGACACTATGTTGGGGGTTGGAGTGTTACAACCTATCCCACTTATATTCGCAACGTCCTCGTTGCGACATAGCCCATCACTTATTCCCAGTGACAGTGGCGGTTGTACGTTTCAAGTAGCCATTTTCTCCCATCTCTTTGTAGGGGCGGCTCCACCTCTCGAATAGCCCTTTCTACTATCAGAGGGAAATTGGCTCTAATACCATTTGTAACGTCCCAGCTTAGGTTCCTTTGGGTAGCCCTTTCCACTATCAGAGGGAACCCGCTCTGATACCATTTGTAACATTCCGGACTTAGGTCTCCGGTCCTTATCGAGGAAAACTGGCCCTGACAACTTATTGGGTTCGGACCCAAATGGATCTGTTGTCAACTACCCAAAATGCTTAAGCTCAAGTTGTCAAGTACTAATTCCCACCACTTATAAACCACACTCACACTTCGTGAGTTTTAAATGTGATACTATGTTTGGGGTATGGGTGTTACAACCTCCCCCACTTATATTTGCAACGCCCTCACTGCGATATGATCCATAACTTATTCCCATTGACAGTGATGGTTGCACACTCCGAGTAGCCATTTCCTCCTACCTCTTTGTAGGGGTGGCTCCACCTCTCGGGTAGCACTTTCCACTATCAGAGGAAAATTGGCTCTGATATCATTTGTAACGTCCTGGGCTTAGATCCTCGGTTCGTTATTGAAGAAAACTGGCCCTGACAACTTGTTGGGTTCGGACCCAAATTGATCTGTTAAGAACTACCCAAAATGCTTAAGTCCAAGTTTTCAAGTAATAATCTCCATTGCTTATAAACCACACCCACACTTTGTGAGTTTTAGATGTGGCACTATGTTGGGGGTGGTGCTGAATAATTGTCGGTGATAGTGGATGGCCTTCAAAAATCATCGGAGGCACGGTTTGGGGAAGAAGGACGAGAGAAATGAGCTTTGTAGTCGGGCATGCGTTCTATTTACAGATGTTGGCGAACAAACTTATGTGCTCGCCCGATCTTTGACACGCACCTGTCCATCCCGCATCTCTAAATTCAAATGGGTGAGCCGAGTGGATGAGCACTTATGTACTGCAAATGCTCATCTAGATTCGGGCGAGCACATGTGCTCGCCTCGTACAAGGCACTATGTGTACTCCATTTGCACTTTTTTTCTAGTTGTTTTCCTTATTCATACGTTGATCATGTGATTGATTTACATTTTCTATTTTATTTACTAAGGATGCGTTCGATTCAGGAATAAGGATGTAGAATAAGGAGAATACAAGGCTCTATTCTCTGTTCGAGTAGAAAGATATGTATAAAGAGAATAAGATGGAATAAGGGTATATAAGGTGTGATAATGATAGAAATAAAGGTGGAATAAAGTAAAATAATGAGATGTAGATGTGAATAACGTTACTTTTGAGAACCGCGGTGGGCAGTGAATTGACCCCTAATTTCAGTGTTTATTCTCTAAACAAAATAGCCTAACTTGTGCTTTCCATCCAAGAACTTGCGAGCTCCCTAAGCCCCTGCTCTTGCCTCTGTCAGCAACTCGCGAACAAGAAATATATGCCAACAACGACTTTGTTGACCACTCAAGATAGCACCTGAAAGACTTAACCTTCCTATTGTTTTATTCTCTTTCATTTCAGCAAAGAACATTATTCTTGTTATTAGTTCAATTTTGTCATCTTATGTTAGTCATTGGATGTAATAAATGCCAAGGCTATGGGGGTTTTATTTTGGTTTTTGTAGTTGCTCCTTGCCCTGAAATCTTGGGCCATGCAAGAACTTTGGTGTGTTGCTCTTGCTACTTTTGGAAAGAATGAATACTGACCGTTGATAAAAAAAGTGTAAATAAATATGATTTCCAAAGAAATTTCAAAGTATACTCAATTTTGCAATGAATATTATAAGTTTATATTAAACATCAAAAGGTATAGAATAAATATTTGAATTATTTGTTAAGAGAAGTCAACTTTATTGTAGCGACACCGCGATACACTACAAGGAAAATGAGTTGTGACCACAGAATGTGACTACGGAAACTTGTAACCACGATAATTCTGTGTTCACTAGTTTTTCGTAGCTGCAATCCGTGGTCAAAGTCTTCATACAAGAGTTGTGGCCACGACAAGTTCTGTGACCACTTGTAGTGGCCACGACATATTCGTGGTTAAAGAACTCTCGCGACGAGACTTGTAGCTACAGCTACTGGCCACGACGTGTTGTGGCCAAAGCTCAATTCCGTGACCACAAACTCCACATCCATTGACATAATTCTATATCCACAACTTATTTTCCTTGTAGTGATATCGCACACTGAAACATGGACAAGGACACAAAGGGGGCAAAAGAGTTCAGGGTTTACATACATAGGGTTCTATGATTGATAGCATACTAGGAGAGTGGGATTAATATTTTTGACTCAATGTTTAAACAAACATCGATCAAAACCAGAGCTAGGTTAACGTGTGAGGTGATTAAAACCAGGGCTAGATTGGCATGTGAGGCGAAGGAACGCCAATTATATTGTATCCAAAGCTACATGTAAATCTATAAGGTTGTGTTCGTTTGGGGGGTTACCTCCCACTTTGAGTGGGTTACCCTCCAAAATCCATATTCCTAACCCACTTGTATGGCCCACCATCTTTTCATCAAAAAAATATATATTATACCATCATATCATCTAAAAATCATAAAATACTCAACTTCTACTCATTATTTCAAATTTCAATACAATCACATCACAACAACTCCCCACTTTTTCAAATTCCAATACAATCATATCATAATAACTATCAACTTTTTCAAATTTCAATACAATCATATCACACAAACCCTCCCAACCCTTAACCCACCAACCAAACACACAAATACAAAAACGGATTATCCTCCCCCAGATAACCCACGAACCAAACGCACCCTAAAGAAAAACATCCAAAGATATAACTGCAGGGAATGTCTCAAAATCAAAAACCTTTCTGCATACACAAAGTATCCCACAGTAAGATGATGTAAATTTATTCCATATCCGATTAATCAAGTCTCCAATAGCTTCAAATATTACGTCAAGTGCTTCACATGTTCATAGGCACTGCCAGCATTCTCCAATACTTTAAATGTTAAGCATTTCTCTTTTAAACACCTTTTCGGTTGCCTTTAAAATGTGACATTTCTGTATCGGCATTTTAGATGGGAATTACATCTAAGCAAACGACAAGGTCAAGTTCAAATGTAAAAGAGTAACCACTAAGTATTATCAAGAAAAATAATGGAAAGGAAATTACCATTTTATCAACCACTTCTAGATGTTTGTTTTTTCTACCACTTTCCGTTGCTTTTTCCATATTGTTCATCCCGAATAAGAAACCTTTTTCATTTTATTTTCCTCCTCTACTTTGAAATTGAATTAAAAAATTCAACTTATTATTCCTAAGTTAACTCCTTTACAAGTTATCAACTATAGATAAAAATATACCGATGTTCTTAACTCTTCGTCAAAAACGCAAACGCACAGATTTATTTTGCATCACTTCCTTGTTGAATCAAATGAAAATCCGTCGATGAAAAATGAATTTCCATTATTTACTTTTACATAATGGAAATGAGTTATATTTCTTTTAAAGTATTAACAACTTAAATTGCCTTTTTCTTAGTATAAGTAAGCCCATCATAAACTGATTGGAAAAACTTCTCACGGAATTTCCTTTAATTAAGGTGAAAAATCCAAGTAGGAATTAAATTTTTTTAAAGAAAGGAGTTAAAGTGTTAGGGCACAATTGCTTACACTGTTGGGTTTAGGGTTTGAACAAACTCCCTCAAATAGCTTAGGAAAACTTATAACAATGTTGTGAACAATATCTATTTGAACTTTTTGAAAGGTTTGACTGGCAAATGTGATTTAGTATTATTTGTACCTTATCTCGATTATATCTAAGATTACTATATTTTTTTATGTTGATTTTTTGGATTTCAAGGTAATCACAAGTATCTTAGTACATGAAACGTGAAACCGTCCTATCAATTCCAACCCAAGAATTTAAAGGTTTTATTGAGATGGAGTAACGTCATATCTAAATATTAGTTAGATGGGGTAAACGTGATGTGAATCCTAATTGTTTGGATGCTTGAAAGAGTTGGAATGATAAATATGATGTGATGCTATATTTTTTGTGTTGACTACTTTTAATATCATAATATATTTTCGATGCTAAATTTTCATTTGAAGGTGGTTAAAAAATATGATTATAAATTGCCAAGCGCTTTTACACGGAGCTTATCGGGAGAAATATGAAAAGTGACCACACACCTCCTTAACTACTTATGCTAAGATTAATGTTCAACAGAATCACATTATATGCTCTCCCTATAGGGAACACAACCAATAAAATCTGTTGATGGTTTCATATGCACAATGGGCAACATCAGAGAACCACACAATGTCTACTTGGTGTTCCCTTTATTCTTGTCCTCAAGGTATCTAATCCCCCTCCCTCTCTTGCAACGCAACACTGAACGCACACTCAATTTCCATTTCTCTGGGCACCACACACCATTGATAGAGAAATGGATGAAGACCAACCCACCATCATAGACACCCAGATCTCTTTTTGCATATTTTTTCAAGTTGGAGAATGGATTATAACCTCAGGAATCCATTGGTGGCGATCAAGTTGGGCAGTACTTTCTTCTTCCTTCCTTCCTTACACCTCCTCCACACATTGCAAAGACATTCCTTGGCCTTTTGCTTTGCCATCTGTGTGCCTTTCTCTAACATTCCATCACCTTTCCACAGTTGAAAATGGCAGGCAATATTTGAGGGTGAGCATCATGATGCTTCTGTTAGTGTTCAGCACATCTTGTTATTATATATGTTATGGGCACATTCAGACATGATGTGATGGCCTGAAGGCTATAGTCAAATTCATATCTTATGTGAAATTGAAGCTTTTAATATCATATCTTCCATATTCATTGCTGATATTATATCTGTATGGTAGACCGAGGGTCAAGTTCTCTGATATTATATCAGTTCAGTTCTCTTCGCCCCTAATTCTGGACATTCACTGAAAGAACTAATAAGTTCAGCAACCAATCCAGAGGTTTACATCAAGTAACGTATAGAAAGGGCAACGGCATGGTGATGTCAACAGTCTATCAATCAGGTTTGATATGATATAAGGGTGCCACTGCGATGTTATGTTTCTGCCATGCCGATAATGATCTGCATCAACGGCATAACCACGAATCTATTTCAGCTAGAAAAGCTCATGCTGGTTTTAACGTTTCGGGTTTAAGTCCCCGGTTCATTATCGAAGAAAACGGCCTTGATAACTTTTGAGTTCGAGTACAATTGGATCCGTTGACAACCACTCAAAATGTTTAAGCTCAAGTTGGCAAGTAGTAATCTTCATCACTTATAAACCACACCCACACTTCGTAAGTTTTATATGTAGTACTATGTTTGGGATTGTGGTGTTACACTCGTAGATAAAGGAAATAAAGAGTATGATGTACTTGCATTTGTTCTTTGTGTTCGACATGCACTCTCCATCTATCCTTTATGCATTCATTTTCGCACTCTCTGTGTTCGACGCTATAAACTACTTACACTATACGTACTTTTTTAGAGTTATAATAAATTTTAACTTCGCATTTATTTTCATGGTTTGATCTTGAATTGTAAGTTAATTGCTGTTTTAATCCGGATTTCTTGACGGTCACCTCGACGATTGTGTTCCCACCTTATGTGGAACATACGACCCCTCGATTCTTGAATTAAACATCTACCAAGAACACTTGTATTGTAATTGTCACAAGATCCCTCATCCCTTTCTACCCCTCTTTTTTTTTGCATACAAGGTCAGTCCCCTAATCCCCTCCACAGTACCTTTTTTTCCGGTATAATGGAGGGTTTGTGAGGTTCGAACCTTGATCTTTAATTGGGAGAGCCAATGCTCAACGACCAGACCAATTAGTTGGTTCTCCATTCTACCCCTCCTCCATATTATACGACTTCTTCTTTGTTTCTTAGAGAGCTTCTACTTGTCACTTTCGTGTGAGTATATTCTTGACACAATGCTTCCATATTGTGAAATCGTTCTTTTTGTTAAAGGGCTCTATGGATAATGATGTGATGAAATCAGGTTTCGTCTACCTAACTTATGAAAATTGAGTTAATCATCTTAATAAATACATGCATTTACTGTAGGTGAAATAATAGGATATAAATATAAATATATAAGGAGGGTTAGAAAAATACCGGATTTGATGAGACGAACCAACTTGCCGAGGCATGCAAAATGCACTGACCTTAAGAATAGATTCGTACCTCCCACGGAAATTCCGACGGTGCAACCGGTATCGGTACGACTATTCTCCAGGATACAACGGGGAGATCTCGACGGGCGTGCACTCGCCAACGTCAAGATCGGTTGAGCAACATAGATCTTTCCTTCAAGTAGACTCATTCTAAACAAGTGAAAAGAATACAATTGTCTATATCTGTTTTTTAACCATTGCTATAATCCTTTATTTATATAAAGAGAAAGCAACATCGGTTACAAAGATTAAGCAACAGTAATGCGTCAACAATTAACCTCATCGTTAATAAAAAGTAAATACAAATTACATTATTGCTGCAGTTACAAGAAAAATCATAAGCAGCCCGTTTAATTTCCAATCAAAACCATCAGACTAATTAGTGCTAACGGAATAGTGCAAGAAATATAAAATAACTTTAAAATACGTTGAACGTTTGCACTTAACGGATGATTTCATATTAATATGGTAATCAAATGTAACGCACAGGCCATGGCCATGCAACGTGCAAAGATAGCACGTAATATAATAATAATAATAATAATAATAATAATATGGTAATAGTAATAGATAAAACAATAGTAATCGCATCTCCAAAGAAACCGTAAAGGCCAAATTGAATTCGATATATATTAAAGAAACGAGAATGGAGTTATATACACTACATGTAAATATCACATACACCGTATTTATAACATTTCATTCTAGCACAAGAATAATAAGGAGACGGGTAATCAATCATAAGTTTTCATGGGTGTATAATGAAAAAAATCATAATATATGTATTTGAAATAAAATATCAACAATCCCCCACTATTTCAAATACAAATTTTTTTTGAATTATTCTTCATCCCCCACTAATTCAAACAAAGATAAGATAAATATTATAAGAGGGAGAAAACTTAAAGAGGACTATTGAAGGAATTCGAAAATGTAATGCATAAGACTTGGTGTCTTATCGACTATGAACCAAGACGTACAGAGTATGAATATAGTTTCTAAAGGTTGGTGGAATAATAATTCCTATGAACCGATCCTTTAATTTTGAAACCATTGACCCATATCCCACACTACATTTTCTGATCTTTGTTGCTCATGCGGGTTGACACGTTTCGGTCATGCGTCTACCTGGATTTTTCATGAGTGCTCTAGAGATTTTGCCCAAAAATCTCATAGGAAGCGGCCTCACCTCCACACCCATATAGGTGGATCATCATCAAGTGTATACTGCTTTTATACACCACCCAATTTGGGCTATGATGTCCATTAAGAACATGTATGTTCAACCTCACCACTTATGATACTATAATATTGTACACCATAGGAATAGGGAATAATTAATAGTATCCTCTTAGTCGTCCAGTGAATTATTTATCCCATATGAACCTCCTTCCCGGGATCTCCGTTCATGAAGGTTGGGTTTCCATCACTTCGACTATTGATTTGGGCACAATCCCATTCCCCTCGATGTACTCTCCACAAGCTTTCCGCTTTGTGGTTTAGTCAGAAGATCAGTCAAATTCCACTCTGACTTCACATAATCCATGGATATGATGCCATGAGATGTTTCACAATATTGTCTCTCAGGAGAATATGCCTGGAGAATTTGCATGCTTCTCCCATTATAAAACATTTTTAGCTCTTGCTATATTAACATGGCTAGCACAATGGATGAATAGTGGTAGCATTGGCTTCATTAAAATGGGAAGATCCGCTGAGATGTTTATCAACCACATCCTCAGAATATGCCTTCTCTAGCGCAATAAACTTGGATTCATTGTAGATCAAGCAATGTATGTCCGCACGATTGTTTTCCAAAAAAACATAGCTCCTCTTACAGAAGGAAGAACATATCTAATAGTAATTTTTGATTCATCTGAATAATGGATAGAATTTACATCATAATATCCTTCAAGAATTGGAGGATCTCCACAAAGAATTGATAGCACATTGCTTCTTTAAGATATGAAAGTATTCTAGCGAGAGCATCAAATACTTTCTTCTGAATTTAGAGTGTACCTGCATAACTTTCAACAAAATATGCAACATCTTGTCTAATGCATAAGACAGATAATAATTTGTGCATATTTATTTTGAAGTATACTACCACTTTTACTCTTCTTCCTTTTTTAAAAAAAGGATAGAAAGACTGAAAAGTGCAGAGGTGTAGATCTTGTGAATACTTAAAGGAAGTTTCTAAATATTGCAATTGTGTGAAGGACTCCATTGGTCGAACAAAACTGCTACAAGACACAATCACTGTGTTTCCCAAAAGGGAACACGCGCATTTTCTGGCTACCAAAATATAATACAAGGGAAATCAAAAGGTTGGATAAATACAAGTACCCAAACAGTCAGCACAGAATCCTCCATGATTCCATGATTACTCAATGCCACCTCGTCTGCTTGCCTTGTGTTTGACTCTACATTGTTTTGCAGATCAACATTACATCACAAGAATGGCTGAATTCACTACAAACTGGATGTTAACCATTAGAGTGGAGTATGGTCAAGTAGACAGGTGCACTCACTGTCCGAGAATGAAAAGGATGGTGTCTCTTTTAAGGGTTACGAGAGCTGGATGGTCGGTGTTTTTTTTATACAAGGAGATCGTACTCTTTTTCAGTTCACAAAATATACATCCTTTGAAACGTATCACCAGATCTCTTCCTCATACTTTTCCAACCCCACCAACTCCGACACTGCCTAGCATGGCATGGTGTAACAGTAGCACAGGTTAAATATCCAACTTTCTAGCGTGCATTCAAAAGAAGAACAAAACTTTCCGATCTCTAATACTCTTGAGATGGATAAATATAATTATTCTTTATGACAAATTTATTCTCAAGATGGTGTATATTTCTCCCATGTCTTTGATCATACGATCAGTTAAAAAAAACGAAGTACCTTTTTTTTCATTTTTTTTCAATCACATGAGATCTACATGTAATACTGCAATGAACAACATGGATATTATAAAGATGGAATACCTCTTTTTTTATATATATAAATACCATCCTAATAAAAGGAATATCGTGTGAATGTAAAAAAAAATGTGCTGAAATAGATCTTTTGATGCGAAGAGAGATTTTCACAAAAGCCTTTTATATTACAATCTCTCCATCCATGTTACATATAAAACCTCAACGCATGTAATATTTATAAAATAATAAGTTATCCGTTGCCGTTTGAAATCAGAAGGAAAAAATAAGCAACACACACTCGCAAACGGCAATCGAGCCCCTCGTATTTTTTTAAAGATAAGACAAGTTTATGAGATAAATGATTGATAGCAAAACTCCCCCACACTTTCGGATATTTCAAGCTCGATATTTTCATAACATAGCCACATCATTCAACTCTCAAAAAAAAATTTATGTCAACATTTTTTTTCAACATTACGTAGAATCAAAAAGTTGCTCAACTAAGGATACATTTAAACGATGGTATTTCGATAAAAGAATGAAAGAACCCTACGGATCTATTCTTAAGATTGTAGGTGAAATAATAGGATATAAATATAAATATATAAGGAGGGTTAGAAAAATACCGGATTTGATGAGACGAACCAACTTGCCGAGGCGTGCAAAATGCACTGACCTTAAGAATAGATTCGTACCTCCCACGGAAATTCCGACGGTGCAACCGGTATCGGTACGACTATTCTACAGGATACAACGGGGAGATCTCGACGGGCGTGCACTCGCCAACGTCAAGATCGGTTGAGCAACATAGATCTTTCCTTCAAGTAGACTCATTCTAAACAAGTGAAAAGAATACAATTGTCTATATCTGTTTTTTAACCATTGCTATAATCCTTTATTTATATAAAGAGAAAGCAACATCGGTTACAAAGATTAAGCAACAGTAATGCGTCAACAATTAACCTCATCGTTAATAAAAAGTAAATACAAATTACATTATTGCTGCAGTTACAAGAAAAATCATAAGCAGCCCGTTTAATTTCCAATCAAAACCATCAGACTAATTAGTGCTAACGGAATAGTGCAAGAAATATAAAATAACTTTAAAATACGTTGAACGTTTGCACTTAAGGGATGATTTCATATTAATATGGTAATCAAATGTAACGCACAGGCCATGGCCATGCAACGTGCAAAGATAGCACGTAATATAATAATAATAATAATAATAATAATAATAATAATAATAATAATATGGTAATAGTAATAGATAAAACAATAGTAATCGCATCTCCAAAGAAACCGTAAAGGCCAAATTGAATTCGATATATATTAAAGAAACGAGAATGGAGTTATATACACTGCATGTAAATATCACATACACCGTATTTATAACATTTCATTCTAGCACAAGAATAATAAGGAGACGGGTAATCAATCATAAGTTTTCATGGGTGTATAACGAAAAAAATCATAATATATGTATTTGAAATAAAATATCAACATTTACATCGTAAGATTGCATTGCGTTCGCATAAAAAGCTCATCAGAGCATCCAAAAACACATGAAAACATGAAAAAAAATTACGAGTAAATTAAAAAAAGTGACCCAACTTTATGCCATTTCCAAATGTGAGGCCTAATCCTTAAATAGTAAGGAGTAGGGCCTTGGTAATTTATTTATTGTAAGTTGGGGCATCCAATAATTTATTATTAACTTAGTGAGTATTTTGAATTATTATAATACTGGAATGAAAAAAGTGCCCCTGAAAAAAACATTTGGTACATCTTGAGATTTTAGGGCCTACATCTACAAGGGCGTGGTCTATGGATGTAAAGAGGCACATCTATGATAATTTGTGTGTACTTAAACTCTTAATTCGTAGATATTTATGTGATGATAAGTCACAAACTTAAAGACAAGGATCCAAAAGCTGATTACATAGTGATTTACGATATTTCTAGGATAAACATTTGCATCTCTAAACCTTTAACCCCACTTGATTTCTGATTTGATTTGAGTAGACTTCTTTTTGTTAAAAATCAAATGAATAGATATTAAATTTAAAAAAAATATGTTTCTCTAGACTCGTTATTAAATATTATTTTTAATTATCATTTGTTCAAATCTCAGCATACTTTTGCATAAGATACGTAGTTCACCGAATATTCTCAAATCTGGAATTTCTACCCTAGTTTCTTAATTTGTTGGATCTAGTAGTCCCAATATGAGTGAAATTCCCATGTGAACTAATAACGGATTATTGTGATTATTTGATTCCGTTTTTTTTACATAATACATGTTATCAGTAAAGCTTCAATCTTCTGAATTGTAAATGAATGTATTGGGAATCTTCAGTAATTGATCCTTTCAATAAGAGTTTAATGGGCCTGCCACCGCACCATTTTCGGTATTTTTTTTTTGAAAAATATCGCAATGTATATCCATCCCTATATCCCTCCTATATGCTATTCGAATTTCGTCAGAAATAGAGACTCCTACGGCCTCCATCGAGATGATGTAGCTTTAAAAAATTCTGTTACCGTTAAAAATGATTGTCTGGATGGAGGCCGTAGGAGTTTCTGTTTCTGACGAAATTCAAATGGCATATAGGAGGGATATAGAGATGAATATACATGATGATATTTAAAAAAAAATAAAAAAAACATCGAAAACGGCGCGGGACAGCCAACAAGGGGGCAGCCCCATTAAACTCTTTCCATAAACAACATTGGAAAAACATATTTCCGACAAAAGAAGATGAATCAATTATGTCTTGAAAAATATATTATTTTGGACCAATGATCAATGATGAGAATTTTTAACATATTAACATTTATAACCTCAATATATATGTCATTTGAATCCTTTATCTTTTTAGATTTCTCATTTTATATTTCCTTATTTTATTTTATAATTGATTATATGTGTTCTAATATTTTAAAAAAAATTGTAGATGCAATTGAAGAAGAAGAGTAGTTCATCTGCCCCCCATCCTGACACATATATACTGAGCTCGCCACCTAAGCGACTCATTTACAACTTAGCAGCCTTTGCCACCCCCAAAGCTATCCACTATCAATTTGTTTAGTGATTTAGTTTTTACTAATGACTTTATTGTATCTTTGTTTTGTAGTTGGATTGAGTTTTCCAGTAATAGAAGCTCAAAGCAAAGCTATAGACGATAAAAGCATAAAGCGTGATTATGAAAACACAACTTGAAGAATACACACACACACACACACATATATATATATATATATGTATAAACTCAAAAGTTAGAAGTAGAGGCTACAAATGCTCTAGACTCAAATCCAAAATCTCAAATGCATTTATAAAGAAGAACTGAAGACTTTGGAAGTCAATACAAATTAAAGAAGACTCAAGGGCACTTCTACAAGTTTTGCTCAGCTGGACAATTTACTTGATTTTTGTTTGTGATGAAGAATAATACTATATATTTTGCTTTTTCAAGATCAAAAAGCAAATATAATAAATAATCGTTAAATCATAAAATCAAATTTTTATACACATGATTAATCATCTTGACACCATGATTGATCATTCTTGATTGATTAATTTTAGATCACGACCAATCAATCCTCGACTACTATTTTTGATATGGTCGATCAACCCTTTGAACTTGATTGATCACCACATGATCGATCATCTTTTGATCATTATCGATCACTTTTCAAATTACTGCTCGGTCATCTAATATTTACAAAATGATCGATCGCATGGTTGATTTGATCATCACTTATGATGGATCACCCTTAAATCATGATCGATCATACTTGATTTTTTTAATATTATGAAGTTGGAATTTGTAGCTTTGTCACCAACAGCTCTTTGGGACCCAATGCTATAAATAGGACCTTAGCTATCATTATCGAGGCACACATCCAGAGGGAATCATTCTCTACATAAAAAGGAAAGAAAAGAAAGAATGTTATTGTATGCAGTATTCAAGCTTTATTTTCTATCCTATTCTCTCAAGTTCTTTTCAATCCAAAACTCTCTTGCTACTCAAGATCGTTGTTCTCAACAAGGATCATCATCATTCTTGATCAGATTCTACGATGAATGTTATATAAGCTTGTGAATTCAAGATTTATTGTTGAATTATTTTCTTTCCAGTATATTGTAAACAATAATATGAGTTGTGGATTGGTAAATCAATCATTCATCACCTTTATTCTTTTATTTTTGTTAAAATCCATTGTAAAACACACATAGATATACATTAATGCCCAAATATACACTAATTCCCATGTTTCAGCACACTAATGCCAATTGTTAATATTGTATACTTAATACTTATTCATACCAAAATAATAGAATAAATAAGAAAAATAAAAATAAAAGAATGGAGTATGTATGTGTGTTTGTATGCGTGCATATGTATGTACAGACTGATTCTAAACCACGCGATTAGATTCATATTGACCTAGTCCAATGCATGTCTCCAGATCTCAAACTTCTCATTTACTCCATCTCTATTCTCATCAACCAATAAATATGATCAACAAATAACATACACCAAGGTATCTCATCCTGAATGTGACTTGTCAACTCATCCGTAAAAAAAGTAAAAAAGACTGGACTCAAAACCGAACCTTGATGCATACCAATGTTGATGTCAAAATAATCAGTCTTCCGAACATTTCACAAGATGAAGAACTATCATGCATATCCTTTATGAGGTTAATGTATTGGACATGTACTTGTCTTTTCTCCAAAACTCTCCATAATATCTCCCATGTGACATAATTATAAGCCTTCTTCAAATCAATAAAAATCATATGGATGTTCTCCTTTTAGCTCTAAAAATCTACATTGTTCTCCTCAGGAAGTGGATGGCTTCAATAGTTGAGCAACCTATCATGGATCTGAATTGATTTTCCTTTACTTTGGAATTTGTCTCAACCTTCTTTCGATCACTTGTTCACAAATTTTCATAGTGTAACTCATCAACTTGATACCTCTGTAATTTCAACAATTTAAAGGTCTCCTTTGTTCTTATAAAGAGGCACCATGATGCATCTCCTCCAATCATTAGGCATTCTCTTGATTCGCCACATAACATTGAATAAATTGTAAGTCAAGTCAAATCAGGTTTACCTAAAACTCTCTCTACTTCAATAGGAATGTCAAAGGTCATATACCTTTCTCAGGTCTCATAACCTTCAAAGTCTCATCTACTTTCTTCATTTTTATTAATCTATAGCTTGTATGATTCAAGTAACTTTCACTACTAGCTAGATCTCACAACGTGATCTCTCTACTTCCTCCTCTACTGAAAAGCTTATGAAAATATTATTCCCATCTAGTCTCTATATCCTTCTGAGTAACAAGCATGTGGACTTCCTCATCCTTAATGCATCTCACTTGAGAAAGATCTTTGATTTCTCGTTGGTTTCTCTTTCTCTTACTTTGGTCAACCTGTAAGAACCAATAATCACTTCCAAATAAACTGATGTAATGAGTCTATCGTAAAGGCATGCCTAACTTATTAAAAAACATTTTAATATTATGGCACATACAAAGGATGTGATTCAAACTTATGGGATGGGCCTTTCAAAGGTGACATCTATGAACCGTGTCCATACCAAGTTTTGATAGGCAATCATGGGCTTCATATTTGTCATGACATATAAATCAAAAGAAAAAAGATACTTGATGATGAAAAGGTTTTTTCGCGAGATGCGAGCTGAAGGAGGAGATCACACCCCCATTTACAAGAGGATGATAAATTTGCTTATTTGAAGTCCCCCTACGGTTTTAGAGCGGAAAATAATGTGTAGACTTGAGGAGCGGGTCCTCTACTGGCCAACAGGGACCTGCTGTAAGGGGGGAGGGCGTCTGAGCCGCTCGATCGAGATCTAGCGGTTCGCACGCAAAGGACCCACAAAACCCCTGATTTCGTGAGAACCGCTCGATCTCGATCGAGCGGCTCAGACACCCTCTCCCCTTACAGCAGATCCCTGCTGGCCAGCAGAGGATCCGCACTCGTAGACTTGATGGCCAATTACTTGGAGCTTTCAATTTACTCATTGCAGAAGAGAAATAATCTTCTTATTACTTACATGGTCCCAAATCTTAGGAAATCTATCCTTCAAGGTCGGCCCCCATTGAACGGATCTAACAAAAAAAATAGTCCTCGCTCTTATTTACAATATTCTGAAAACCGGAATGGACTGATCTATTCACCGGTCAATCAGCTTTTTCAAACCAGGTTCAAATGAAATTGAGCCACAATTAATTTTGAACTTATTCAAAATAATTAACATTGTTGGGAGTTGAACTCATAACCTTATCAACCCACAACAAACCTCTAAGTAGCTACACTACCACACATTCAATAAATTGTATTTAAAAGTAGCTTAAACTATTGTGCTTCCATTGAATATATTGTGTAAATATTATATTATATATATGTATGTATAACATTTTAATATTGCACATAAAAATATTTTTTTACATGTACTATATGATATATATATATATAAACATGCACACATCAGTTATGTAATTTCCATCTATTTCAACTATATTTGTGTGTGTATTTTATACATGTTTTAATCCATTATAGTCCAATTTGTCGATTTAAACATTTCTTTCTCACCAATTTGGTTCAATCTAATTTTAAGGAATGATGATGTCATCGCTCGGTTGAACTGGTTTGATTCAATGGTTCAATCCAGTCCGACCATTTCAGCAAAAAAAATTCTATATCTTTCTCCGGATTGATTTCAAAAACATTGTTTATTTAGACATTTATAAGATATTTCTCTAATATCTTTGGAACCTGATTTAATGGCTTTCCAAATTGTCGAGTCCCTACTAATTGATATAAAAAATCGGTTACAGTTTTCACCTAAAATATATAGATTTCAGGAGTTTACTAGCTAATGGTTTCTTTTCTTGCATAAGCTCCAAAAATGACGGGCTTCACTCGAGACTTGGAGGAAGTAGGAGCAGAAACCCATCAAGGGCTCTCCATATTCGATGGTTTTTGTCCATCCTTTGCTTCTTTAGATCTCTACAACATAAGCTGTTCTCGCCTAGTTGTAATCCTTGTTTGTATCAAAACAGGACCAATTATAAGTGCAGCAGAGTGCGCAGGTGCCTATCGAGGAAAAGAGGGAGAGGAAGTGGAAGACGGAGGGGAGATGTCATTGTTCCATGGTTTTTGCCCATCCTTAACGGTGAAATAGAGTAAGTTAACCACGTGGTCCATAGCGTAAGAGGAAGAGTTAATAAGTTTACATGAGTTAAGGTGAAGATTACGAAGAATTAGAATTGAGAAGGCAATTTATGAAAATTTTAATGTTTGTCGTGTAAAAATTCCATTCTAAGTTGTTATGTGATAGCATGATTACCGAGAAAAATATCACAGATAATCATTGTTATATGATAGTTAATACCTAATATGGTAGTACTTCTTATTTCAAAAATCAAAGATAAATATACAACTGATATATTTGTTGATATATGCCTAATGAAATTATACACCTGGTACAAACACATTTTGCTGTCGTGATATTAAATATCCAAATAGTTGTTACAAGTCTTTTTGTAGGCGCGCGTATTTACTAACAATAGTTTGCAAGTGCACTTACAGTTCGAATATAATCACATTTGTGATGATAATACGGAATTCAAATAATCTTAACGCAACCCATAATCTGGCCGATTTAATGGGATCCAGTTGGGCCATTCACAGCCACTCTCAAGTAGGCCCAGTATAAGATATTGGTACCACGAATTTTTAACGAAGCATTACATTATGTACTTAAATAATTAATTAAAAAGAATCAAGGGAAATTGCACGCATATATATATATATATATTAAAATGTGTATGCCCCCTAGGGGGAGCTAACTTAGCTCCCCCACCATTTTTTTCACAATTTTTTTTGAAATCTAAAACAGTGTAAATTCATTAATAAATCCTTATATTATGTCATTCAAATTTCATGCGAAACAGAGACTCGTACGACCTCCATCCAAACGAGGTCGATTTAAAAAATCATGTTACCGTTAAAAAAATGACTGTCTGGATGGAGGCCGTGGGAGTCTCTGTTTGACACGAAATTTTTATAACATAATATAGGGATATAGTGATGAATATTCACGGAAAGAATTTTCAAAAAAAATAAAAAATTTTGAAGAAAATAGGACGGGGGAGCTAAGTTAGCTCCCCCTTGGGGGCACCCCCATTTTCCTCTCTCTCTCTCTATATATATATATATATATATATATATATATAATATTCTAGTTTTATCAAGAATTAATCAAATCAACACAAGTAATAAGGGGATTTATTGAAAATCCTAAAGAGAGGGAAAACCACGGGACATACTCAACCTTAATCTCCTCTCATAAGATATTAGGTATCACTATATTACACATCAACATGCAAAGAGGCATGGACGAGTACAAAATATAAAGGGATGGGACAACGGTTCCTCATCAAAGATCCTTTTACCAAGTAAAGTACATCACATTTAACACTCCACCTCAAGTTATGGTGTACATGTCCCAACTTATTTATATCCAACTCAAATTGCATCACACGTAGCCCATTTGTGGAGGATTGCAACTTCTTCGGCATATTTCATGAACGGAAGGCATAACTCCCTTGCATCGATTATCACAAATAAAAGTGGGTATCAAATTTCATATGCATTGTCTGGTCATGCAAAACGAGATTATTGGCAAGATTTATCATTGCTTTATTTACACTGAACATCTTCATAGGTGTATCAACACTAATACCGAAGTTTTCCATCAAAATTTTTAACCACAAAATTTCAGTTATACTAGTTGCAAGAGCACGATACTTAGATTCGGTATTAGATTTGGACACTACATGTTGCTTTTTGCTTCTCCAAATAGTCAAGTTCTCACAAAGGCACACTGCATAAGCTGATGTAGATCTTCTATCATCAACATAATCTGCCCAATCTGCATTGGTATAGCCTTTAATTATCATATTTTGACTTTTCTTGAGCATGGCATGCTTTCCAGGTGATTTTTTCATAATAGAGTAAATTGTACGCAACATTCATGTGCACGGTGGTACGGGCATGCATGAATTGAGTGGCAACATTCACATCATAAGTGATACCAGGTACTAATCAGAGTAAGAATAGTTTCCCTACCAAACTTTGGTGTCCTTCTGTCCCGTCTTTATTAAGAAAATCACCATCTTCCATGCTTAATTTTTCATTCGCCTTCACAGGAGTAGAAATCGGTTTGCACCCCAATATGCATGTATCTTTTAACAATTCAAAAGTATACTTGTTAATTCAAATACATTCCTTCTAGAGAGTGGGCTATTTCAATGGCAAAAAAGTACTTTGGCTTACCTTAATTCAAATTTAGTTGCAATGATACTCTTAATTTTATGTAACTCATCATCATCATCGTCGTCATAACTTGTTAGAATCATGTCATCAACATAGATTAAAAAAATACCATTTTTTTTCACCCTTCCTTTTATGAATAGAGCATAATTTTCATTTATTTAATTATAATTATTCTTTATCACAACAGTACACAAAACCATTAAATTTTACATACAATTTGTATAAAGTACCAAGTTTTTCTTTTACATTGTTAGTGCCATATTAGTTTACATTTTGCCGGCACATATAATAGATGCTTAGATTTACAAAGTCTAAATGATGATAAAAAAACATATATCTCTATAAATAATGTATAAATTTGATAGAAAAAAACTTTCATCGGCCTAGCTTACACTTGAGCCTTAGGCCTTGAAACATGATCCATGGGCCCCAGCCTCTGACTCATATCTAGGCGAGGATTTTAGAATCTCGGCCCGCACTACCGCGCATTCTTGTATTAAAATCGCTTATCTTCGTTGTCCTATATTTATATTGGAAGATTTATATAATATATTTATTCTATTTATTTAGTATTCAAATTCTTCTTTGTTACAGTGAAAGTTGTTATTATCAATTCTCGTTTCTTTACGAAATTTTATTTTGATGATGAGATAAAGGTAAGATGAACTCGAGTCATACAAATTCCCGTTTCTTGGTTTTTTTTGAAAACGTGTAAAAAATAATATTTAACGAAGAATAGGTGGTGTAAATGGATGATAAATAATAATCATTACCTTAAAATGAGGGATAAGGAGAATTAAAATAGTTAGGAAACAAGGAGGGACAATAAATAATTAGTAAATAAGAAAACTTAGGATAAAAAAAAGGAGAAATCTCAAGTTTTCTAATTCGTATCATGACCCAATAGAAGATAGAATTGATGGGTGCATCTCCTTTTTTTCTATACATGGAAGCAAAGAAAACTTGTGCACTCGTCAAAGGAAAAGAAGGTAATTGTTCTGTTTATGGTACAATAGTTAGCAGATGATCAAAATACATTCACTTTGGAAATAAAGGGTGTGGATTATTCATGAGAGTTGACTTTGGAAGTAGAAAACAAAAAGTACTGCTATTCTCTTCTAATTTCTTTCCCATCCAAATACCAATTTAAGAACAAGATCACTTCTTTTAATGTAAGCCCATTCCAATACTATCCTTCTCTTTACAGGCTGTGGATCATTTCTTTCTGAGTACATGTTAGCTACTATGTTATCCATCGGATGAAATGTAATTTATTCATATATTCTAAGTTGTTTAGCCCAGACAAGTCAAGAGCATCTGCCTCCTGACCATGCTAGGTCATATGTTAAGGCCAGCACCAATGCTAGGAGGGTCCCACAATGACAATTTGATATCAATGGAAGGATACTTGCACTTAGCTTGATTGTGGGACAAATTTATAAGGAGATCTTACAAGCATTGCATAAGCTTAGTTTGTTTCTGGTGTGGAGTGACCTGCCTCTCCACTATGAATGAGATGTCCGTACCATTGTCACAGGGGCATACAAGTCTCTTCGAATTCACTTTGTGTATGACAAGTTCTAATTTGAGTTTTTTAGTCATATCTTTTGATGTTGAATATACAACTGAAGGAAGTACATAAAAATTATTTAGCACGTATCACGGAAATATGGAATATTTAGCAAACATTTTGTTAATTCAATCTCATTTCATCGTATGAACTAGAAATGTAGCAGAAAAATTTGTGCATTTAGAAAGTATAAATTCTAAGGAAATATTTTCCAAAATAATTTCTGATATATATAATGAAAATGAAGAACAAATCAGGGTTACTCCCTTGAAGGGTGAGTGTCTAAGTTAAGAGACCTCCCAAATCATGTCTGATCTACGCTTGTATCTCTCGTGGGCACGAGATAGATGCTGAATCTCGAGATCATATATTACACAATTGTAATTTTACATACCAAATGTTTTATTAACTTGCATTGCATATACAAAATCCACCCTATCTAGATTTTTTATATAAATGAAAATCACATCTCTCTCAAATTTTGGATTTTATAGGCTAAAGTGATTAATATTTGGCGGTTTATTTGAAAGGAAAGATGTTGGAGGCTTTTTATGGCTTGGAGATGCACATGAATGGATATATAGGTGTATAGTGATGGATTTATAAAATCTGTTACTAAGGCATTTATTTTTAAATGCATAAAGATGATATTAGCCGTTGTGATATTAGAAATTAGCGATGGATGCCATATTTGGTATTCAATCATTAGAGATGGTGTATATATCAACACTTATTCGTTGCGAGTTTTTAAATTTTTAGTTATTGTTGCTAATTTTTTCGTTCAACATTTTATGATAGATTAGTTTTTTTTTCAAAATAATAACGAATAAACATTATTATATAGACCACCACTAATAATATAATAATGAACACGGAAATTCTTGATAATTTCGAGTATAAAAAACAACTTTGGAATGAATGTCATCCTTATATATCTAACAACGGACGATATAGTAACGATTTTTAAAAATTTCACTATAGATCCATTTTGCTGTAGTGTCTCTACTTTCTCTTTCTCTTTGGTCTTGCCTAACTTTTGCATTCTCGGTTGTTCTTTGGTTTTTGTTTCACATGGAAAACCCCACGTCCCTTCACCAAAAAGTGATTGTGATTTAGATATGCAGAAGTGTGTGGCAGTCAAGGATTAGGATCTAGATTTATGCGTTTGCATATGCATGTGCATGCCTTGTAAGTATTTTCTATGAAACAAAACATCCTCATCCCTAATAATTTCTTAAGCCACTAATTTCTCCTTCTCCTCCGCCTCCACAGCTTTTATATGATCATTTATCGAATGAGCTTCCATGCCAGAAGACCCAATTATGTTTACTCTTCCAAGTCCCTCTTCTATTCATCATTTTTTCCCACTTTTTCCTCCCTTTTCATCGTCCCTACAACTTCGAGCCCTTACTGTTGGGAGCTATCTTGTGAAGATTGATTGGCTAAGAAGTGACGGGGAGATTTGGCTACACTCCTACCTTGTGACTGGGTGAGAGCGGATGCAGAAGATTGTTGAAGTGACTAATCCTCCCCTCGCCTTGTGACTAGCTGAGGCCTAATAAGGAGAATTGCTAAAGTGGTTGATCCTCTTATCTTTTAATTGGTTGAAAGCTAATGACAATGATTGACGTGTAGCATGTGTTTTTCTAGTTTTTTATTGCAGATAAATAATACCTTACAGCAAGGATATATTGTATTCCAGATATGCTTGTTCTTTGCTTGGTCCTGTCCATATTCTCATACTCACCGCTATCAAAATGTGCAATCATCCTATAGAAACATGTTCGTAGATTAACTAATGAGGTTTCCGAACGGCGATAGCTTGAGATGTATAAATTATACGTTATTGTTTCAAGTGGTTGCAGTAATTAAGGACATCTATGTCAATAAGAAAAACAAAAACTGCACTTATAATATGGCCTATTTTTTGGGATACATATGTAAAAGTCCGTGCATGTATGTACAGTAACCATTGACCAATCCAAGATTCGAAGGACCAAGGTTTTAATAAATGGCAAGAAATAATCTTATTTCGGGGCGATGAACAAAAAAGAGACAACAGTATCTGGACCATTACAGGAGAATAATATAATTGTGTTTGGACGAATGTATACCCACCAAACCATATTCCCCAAGCTCAGATAAACAATGTATAACGGATTTTTATTAGTTGTCCTCCTATAATATGTTGTAATATCAGTTATATTCCTTTCTTTTTTAGGAATTTCAGTTTTGTCTTCAATTTTTTGTCGTTTTATCACATGTGTCCCTCAAGTTACTTGTTATTCATGTGTTATAAACAAACATTATCTTTTAGGATACATGGGTCAAAACGTTGAATAGATAGGTCACGAAAGTATCCTTCGCCCCCCTCCTCCTCCTCCACCCCCTCCTCCTCTATCTCCTCTATCTCCTCCACCACCCCCTCCTCCTCTGCCCCACTCCTCTTCCACCCTCTCCTCCTCCTACAGCCCTCTCCTCCCCATCATCGCTCTCTTCTTATCTTCGTACTCTGCAACTGCATCAAGAAGTGATTGTGGTGGTGGCATGATCTTTAGCATATTACTTTCTTGTTTAAGTGAGCATAAATATTTTATATAATTAAGTGTAGCTTTGATTAAACAAGATGAATGGAATGCATGCTCAAGGATTGAGTAGCTTATTCATTGACTCGATTTAAAATCAACCTTGAAAGCATCTAAGAGGAGCATTATCGATGTCCTACATCTAGTATATAAATTGAGCTTTTTAACATTGAATTCAGGAGGATTCTTATTATGTGTTGTTCTTTATTGTCAAACATTTTCTAGCATTAAATTAACTTGCATATAAAAATCAAAACCAAAAAACATCATGCATTCATATGCTTTATGCACTTTAACTTAGACATACTCTGAGTCATTTGATCTAGATACTAAAACCTTAATTAGATTACCTAACTTCTTGTGTCCTTGTGCTCGACCATGAACTTATCCAGGTATAAATTTAAGTTAAGCCTTCTTTGCAGAGATCTTTAGCTTGGTTCTATTGAACTCCTAAGTGGCTCATATTATAGTTCGATGCAATTAACTTAACTGCTTAGCGCATCCTCAACGGTTGAGTGGTCTGAGCCATCCCACTTTGCTCACCCCCATCTTATATAATTCTAGCCCAATCTGCATCTGGGTTCATATCTGAATCCATTAACCGTCCAATCGTATTTCACACATAACTCTCACATGTGAACTTTGATTTCAATGTTCTTAGGTTCGTTGCAAAAATCTCGACGAGTACTACAAGGTGGGGTATTCATTTGTCCAATTCGACTATTAGATCAGGTTGGGAAATAAGGAAGAGTGGGATACTATTACGAGGAATCTTACACCTACTGACGAGACATGTTGAACCTACAACGGGTTTGTGTTGTAGATAGTTATTAAGTTAATCATTTCCACTACCATTATCTTGGTATATCTTTGTTTCACACTTTAACTTACATATCTATAACTTTAACCAAGGGCTTGGTTCACTCTTTACTTATGACCTAGTTTGTTGTAGGGTTAGCTTTGAAAGCAAGAAGACGTTTGAGGTATTGAAGCTATACTTTTGATGACAAGTGGCTATCTTTTCGTCATTTATTCATCTATAAACTTTGTTAAAGAAACATAAATGGTTATTACAGACAATACTATGTGTATGGTGAAAAAATTATAATGAAATGAACTTATCATTAATGAACAATAGAGAAGGGATTGCAAAGAAAAGGGCATGCATGATCACAAAGCATGAGAAGTCTATTAGGTACCATCAATGGGGATGTGCGTTTTGAGGAGAGGGCAAGTGTTCTCCACCTTACTAGATGTGATGTCGAACTAGCCTACTCACAAGTGTTTTGCGAAACGAGTGTAGTCGAATACGTTGGCTAGAGGATTCATGATTTTGTTTGCAGGTGATGCTTAGACATAAGTTATTGCTAAAAATAAGATGGCGCAAGTTCTCTATTACGTCTGACCGCACAGGGGTTGTTGTGTCTCCTTGTTTGAAAAAATTGGTGTAGATATGAATTATAGAGGGGATAACATGTAGATCAAGAAACGTTACATAAAAATTGACGGGAGACGGACAATAAGTTGCACCGTCAATCCCTTTTGGATAAGATCAATATGAAATTCGGTGTATACCTAGAGCAAAATACCTTTTTTAGATCTATAAGGTTGGCTTACTTTTATTTGGATCTTTCTAAAGGACATGCTACATTAGGCCCATGTTATGGAAATAACAGCATATTTACAGGACTACTCTAATACCAGATGGAGCACCTTCTAAGGTGTTGAAATTTAGAAGTCCTCAAGGCAAACTTCTAAACTTATATACGAGATGGAGCACCCTCATGCTATGAAATGTAGAGGATGATATTGGAATTTAACTAAAATTATAATCTATTTTGATTATTTTTCCATTTCTATTTAGCAGCAAATTTCAAAGCCGGTTACTAGTCCAAGTACATGGAAGGAATCTCAACTATTCTCTGTAAAAATATAGGGAAAAATGAGGCTGCTCCCCGCTTCATGTTTTGCAATTTTTTTATTTTTTCGAAAATTATCAACATGTATATTCATCTATGAATCCCTCCAATATGTCATTCGAATTTAATCAGAAATAGAGATTCAAATGCCCTCTATCTAAAACATGTAATTTCAACGGTCGAAACATTGTTGTAATCGTCATGTTCTAGATGGAGGGCCTACAAGTCTTCGTTTCTGAAGAAATTTTAATGACATATTGGAGGGATATATAAATATATATGGTGATATTTTCAAAAAAAATAAAAAAATGGTGAAAAAATAGAGTGGAACAGCCCCATGTAAACCAAAAATATAATACATCGTCATTTGCCTTTGATAAAAAAAGAAGCACTTTAAAGACCGTATTAAAAGCATGTGCAAACGACATCTTCAAAATCTTCGAAGTGAAAATTCGATTTTATTATTCTAAAGAATTTTTACCTCCCGAATTCTATAAAACTTTGTAAATTACATTATCAACCTTTGAAACAACGCAATTTCTCCTTCCACCTCGTAAACTTGATCCGTCTTACCCCACAGACCATGTCGCACTAAAAACTCAAGAATAACCACCAGAATCTAAGACATAGACTAATTAAGAAAATTTAATTCTGAAATAAAATACAATGGTCATCAACTCATATGTCCCACACATGACTTTCTTGATTTATAAATATTGTATGAAGAGAGGATACATAAACAGAGTGTGCATGACAGGTGAGAGTTTCCATACGTATAGGATACGGGAAGGGTTCGGGCCCTCTTCGGGTCGGGCTGGGCCAAGCCAAGCCCGAGCCCGACCCAAAAAAATTTTGGGCCTAAAAATTAGGCCCAAGCCCGGCCCAATGTTCGTTTGGGCTTGGGCCGGGCCGGGCTTTTTGGGCTGGGCTTCGGGCTGGGCCGGGCCAGCCCAGCCCAATGCTCATCCCTACTTGCATTGGATAATGAATCTTCCACCTCCTCATAGTTTTTTTCCTCTTCATCTTCTTCTTCCTCCATTCCTCTTCTTCTCCATCAATCTCTCTTTATTTTCTCTCTCTTCCCTTAAGATGCATTTGGTTCCTGGGTTATCTAGAGGAGGGTAACGTTTTTTTGCTTTTTATATTTTGTTGGCGGGTTTAGAGTCGAGAGGGTTTGTGTCATGTGATTGTATTGAAATTTGAAAAAGTAAGTAATTGTTGTGATGTAATTGTATTGATATTTGAAAAGGTAGGTTAATTTTGTTATGTTATTGTATTGAAGTTTGAAATAATGAGTAAAAGTATTTTATAACTTTAGATGATATAGTAATATAATATATATTTTCTTATGAAGAGAGAGAGAGTGTGTGCACTATAGAGCTATTTCCCGGTTAGGGCATGAGCTTGACAAGAATGTCGGGTTAGGGCATGGGATTTAAAAAATTCCCAGTCAGGGCACCGATCGGCGAACGATCGGCAAATCGTTCGCCGATCGGTGCTTCCAGTGACGCCGATTGAATTTTTTATGTTAAAAATAATACATAATATTATTCCAGAATATTATTTTTCGTACGGAAGCACCGATTCGGTGAACGCCCTGATTGGAAATTTTTAAATCTCGTACCCTAACTGAGCATTCTTGTCAAACCCATACCCTAATCGGAAAGTAGCTCAGCACTACAAGTAATTTCACAAGTAATTTCAGGTAAACTTCACCCCATCATCCGCTCAGCTCTGCTTCCCACCGTAAACCCACTTGCTCTAGATAAGAAATGCCGGAAAGCACGTGAGCGACGTCGTCCGATGGAAACGTACATCTGCAACGTTTTATCAAATAGCGGTCAACTAATCCCTCTTGATTAGTGGTTCCGTTTTCATAGATATCCCATTAAATCCTTTATTTAATTAAGGCAATTGCCTCCCAGTGCTCCGTACAAAACGCTCACGTTCCCCAAAACTGACGCTCGCTGTGTGAATGCCAGCTGTGCACCCCGGGATCCATGGTATGCCCATTCCCCTACCATGCATGGCCATCACCCCCCCTCATGCCCTCGCTTTATTTCCCCCACATTTATTCCATCCTCTATTAATAACGTACCATCAGTAATTTCTTCGCATCTAACTGTTACAGTTTCTACATAGATTCCTATAGTTATTTAATATTCAAAAATTCTCCCACGTTCTTCGTTTTTGATACACACCCCTGTTTGGTTGACACACAAGTTGTTCATCGTCGAATATTTTACAGTCGAAAATCGTTATTGGTATTTGTTTGGTATCATTAGTACTAAATTGTGACAAGATGTAATGACTACAAAAGATGCTTAATTTCGTAACTTATTGAAGCCAATATTTTGTTTTACCCTTCATATAGATCGTACCATAGTACTAATGATCCTAACTTTTTTGGGTCAATGTTTTGGCTAATCTACGCTGATCGAAAAACAATAGCAAATAGGTATGCAATCAGATGTAGAAACATAGGAATACAGTTCAAGTTGCGACTTCCTTTTTGATATAATTATAGATACGATATTGAGTATGCGTATGTGCATATTGTATAAACATATAGCAACGTGTATGAATATCTAATATATTTAATTCTGGATCTTATTCAGTATACATAAATAAATCTAGATCCTTATACTCACTAATTATTTAATGATTTATTTTTTTTATATTTGTAGTTTATGCAATTTTGATTTAATCGGTTGTTTCTTCTGATTAGAAGTGCTACGTAATATATTATTAACCATAAAAAAGTTCATAACACATTGCTAAATATTCATATCCAAAATATGTCTATGAGTTTTGATACCCATGTCAGTATCTAAGATTTGTTTTGCGAGTTTGAATATTCGTGGAATATTTATTTCCGTATCAAGACTTTAAAATGAACACAACGATAAACATTTGTGTGAGTCCAAATCTGATTTTTTAATAATTATTAAAATTATTATATTTAATAAAATAGACAGTATGTTAACATAATTTTAAAAATAGACATCTATCGGCATCTCAGGTATCGATTGAGCTTAGTCTCTTTCGGCTATATTCTATTTTTATTCTCCTCTCCTTCTATTTTAATTTTAGATCCTCTTAATTTTGAAAATAACCCCACATTATTTATACTAAGTAATAAGTACAATTTTTTATACAATAGTAATCTAGTGCACAAAATCTTTTAGTTGTTGTATGTTTATTTTATGCAAATTTTGATCGTTTATTTATGATAAAAGGGTAGAATATGTCTTATTTAACATCACACAAAGATGTCTATGTTTTATAATGTAAGTAATCAATATAAATTGAATATCAAGATATTAACAATGACATATATAAGCTCAATATTCCACATCATAGCATTAATCTTTTTGAAAAAAGTACATATATTCTATTAAAATCATAGAAGTGTTACAAATTTCCAAGAAATAATATAAAATAGTTTACAATTTTCTATGATCTCCATTTCTTTAAAAATCCTTTTAGGGCTCCTCCTCCTTCACCTCATCCTCCGTCAATTCCTTTGTCACTATCTCCTGTCATCATATGGTTATCTTCTCGTGTTGTCTTTTTTTTCTTGTTGTGCTTGATATCCTGTTCTAAATTTGGTATATGCCCAAGAGAATGCGACTTAGCTGATGACTTTCGTAGAGGTTCAACTGGTTGAGTAACTTGATCTCTTATTCTTCTTACACTTGTTGATTGTCATGGTGGGTCTGACGATGTAGTCTTATTGATCCTTACTTCCATCGATGGTCTTTGAGATGACTCTAAAGGCTACTATGGTATTATCATGGGAATATCAAAAGAATTGTCTCTCGAAGTCATCTGCCTCAGCTTTGCGAACATTAGAAAATCTTCGGTTTGAAGAGTTTCTGAATTTTATTTAGTAGGCGGTGTCGGTTGAGAGGGCCCATAACCAAATTGACTTGAAGGACTATCAAATGACGAGATCATGCAAACTGTGATTGACTCAAAGCTTTTATGTATCGTATAAGCATGAAATAATTGTCTCATTGATCCTTACTCCCATCGATGGTCTTTGAGATGACTCTAGAGGCTACTATGTTATTATCATGGGAATATAAAAAGAACTGTCTCTCGAAGTCATTTGCCTCAACTTTGCGAACATTAGAAAATGTTCGGTTTGAAGAGTTTTCTGAATTGTATATAGTATGTGGTGTCGGCTGAGAGGGCTCATAACCAAATTGACTTGAAGGACCATCAAATGATGAGATCACGCAAACTGTGATTAACTCGAAGCTTTCATATATCGTATAAGCATGAAATAATTATGTTATATTGAATATTACATAAGATAAACATATTTTTTTGGAACGAGCCATTTAATTGAATAAAGTTATTTCAACTTGAAAGTTCAAAGCATGGTTGATCATGTTGCGATCCTAGTGCGTTATATCCTACGCATCCCATATTGGAAAGATTTACCTTATATTAAATATCAAATAAAATCAAACATTAATTCTAAGAACGATATAATTTCATAAGGAGCTTATTCTGGGAATATTTAAATCGTACAAAGACGAATACTTGATCTAATATCTAATTTACTTTATGATATTAATTATTTTTAAAATTGTGAAATTTAAATTTAAATCTATGATTTAATCTATGTTTTTAACTAAGAGGGTAATTGACTTTAAGTTTAAAATATTTAAATCATAAAAAAATATACATTCAAATGACAAAAAAATTTTTTTGATATCAACTAAATTTGCACATTTCATTAATAGTTAGAATAAAAAATTATATGTATAAATTTAAAATTACCTGAAATAAAGATTGTCTTCAAAACGAGCAAATATATCCGAATACATAATGAGATATATAATCGAATATCCACAAAAATATTTTCTCCTCTATCAAAAAAACTTCAGAAAAATATTTATGAAAAAAAGACTAACGATTCTCTCTTACTTGAATAAGAATAGCAGAAACCAGATGAGAGAAGAGCAATTCGAGAGAGATTAATAGGGTTGGGAAGAAGAAATGAGGAGAAAGAAGGATTGAGAGGAGATGTGAGAAAATAGAGAAGGTGAAGAGGGCTTATATAGGAAGAAATCGAAAGGGCAACAACCATTTGCGCAACGGTCGTCCAACGCCAACGGTTATACCCAAATCGGCATCTAAGTTGTTGATAATTTTTTTATTATCTTAACATGATGTCTATTTGATTAAGTATGATTATTTCACTAATATTTTTAAAAAGTCTCAATCCTTCTGGTTGCATCTAATAACAAACATTTTGACATCAAACTGCCTAATAAACGTGGAGGTGTAAAGAATGCAGGGATATATGGGTAAAAGTATCTATGCTATAAGGGTATATATGTAATATCGCTCATATGTATACACAATGAAAATGGCAAAAGATGGAAAAAGAACAACATCCGTGGTGGCGTTTCATGTATGCATGCGTGAGAGATCACCATCGTCGATCTCCGCCACGTGTGAAACAGGTCGATCATGGCCGTTGGTTCCTCATCTCCGACCTTCGCCCGGTGCTTTATAGGGCCATCCCCTGCTCAGCTTTGTGGGGGTTTAGGAAAGAAAACAGAGAGCGAAGGGAAACAACGGGGAGGTGCGGAGCATAGAGAGCAGATCGGAGTTTTGTGAGAGCGAGAGGCTATCTGTGCGGTGAAGGGAGAGAGATTTATGTCTTCTGGTTCCATCGATCTGCTCACCTCTCCAGTTTCTCTACTCTCTGGCCCTCTGCTTACCACATCCTCCTTCCTCTTCTTCAAAGGGGCGGGGGGTCTCGATGCTCGTGAAACCCCGCAGGTAAAGCCAGGTTCCTCTTTTAAGCACTACCCACCTCGTATATTTCCGTCTTCTCTCCTTTTCCGGTCATCAAATGGCGATATACCAATCATGCAGGTGTGGATTTGGCTTCAAATACTTTGTTTTCCTTCACCTACCTCCAATCTGCCGCTTCCTATTTCTCTTCCTAAGACTAGCATTCACCTGAGGAAATGGCCTTGATGCGCGAGATGGGTAGGCGCGTTCGTGTTTTCTGCGACGACCCCCATGCCACCGATGTGTCCAGTGACGAGGAGGAATGTGTTTCCATTAGGCGCGCTTCCAAGAAGAAAAAGATGGTCGTTGAGATCTGCATACCGTCTGCACCGTTGGCGTGTCCTTCCACCCCCCACGCTTCTTCCAGCAAGAAGGGCTTTTCCAAGGAGGCGTCAAAAGGCGCCAAAACTCGAGGGGTGAGGCAGAGGAAGTGGGGGAAATGGGCAGCTGAGATTCGCGACCCAATACGCCAGATTCGACTGTGGCTTGGCACTTTCGACACCAGGGAGCAGGCTGCCTTCGCCTACCAGAGAGAGGCCATGAGGCTCGAAGCGGAGAAGAACGCCATGACCGTCTCTTCCTCCGATTCTTCCTCTAACTCCGACGCCCGTAACCAACCTCCCGCCTCCGTCTCCTCACCCTCCTCCGTCCTCGACCTCGCCAACTCCGTTATACCCGCGAAGGAAAACACCGTGGAGGTGCTTTCCCTCCTACCGGAGAGCGAGATCGAGGACGTGATGGTGCCGTTCGACATGGATTTCGGCTTTGACTTGAGCTCATTCTTTGTTGGGGATGAGCTGGGACTTTCGCCGAACCCCTTCGCGGCATTCGAGGACCTGCCCCCATTCTGCCGCCTCGAGGAGAGGAAGGGCATGATGGGTCCTTTCTGTGACCGCTTGGAGGACATATTCGATTTCGACGCCGACCCAATTGCTTCGATGAACCTCTAAGACGTTTTCAAGTTTTGCAGAGTAGTGATTTTGTATTTTTTCCCCCTCCTCTCCTTCCATAGAAAGCGTAGTGTTCTTGAGTTCGAGGTTCTCATATCATTTCTCCTTGGAAAAAAGTGATGAGAGAGTTTTGTGGTCGAGGGTTTTAGGTTGGAGCAGATGGTATTTCTCGGGGTTTTCCAGAGCTTGAGAGCCGTCCCAAGAGGCCTTCTTTCTGATCCAACCTGTTCTTCTTGTTCTCACAGTTTGATGTTATTTCTTGGTCCTAGTGATGATGGAACTGTTTTGGTGCTATTAATAGTTGCCTTTATTATGGGGTTGTTGGGTGCTTGCGGTTTTGGATGGCTTTGCAAGGGAGAGATCAGATGTGAGTGAATCGGGAAGGGATGTTTCTTCTTCTCCATGGGAAAGCTTGTGTCATCATGTGATTCTTAGAGCTTGACCTCCTGCCTTTTCCACATGGTCTTTTGGATTTGTGGAGATCTTTCGATCTCTGTTTCATTTGTTGGTGTTATTTGTTGCTGTATAGTATGTGAGATACTGTAGTTGATGTTAGTCTTTGAGGGACTGTCATGTTCAAGTGCAATTGCATGAAACATGCTACAGAAAAAGGAAAGCATGAACCATCATTCCGGGCCCTGGGTAAGTGGTAGTTTACTTCTTTTTTCAAATCGGGTATTCTTCGGTTCATCCCCCGTAATGGATAAGACGCATATATTACATTTTTTTTTGGTAGGGCTGAATGATATAAAATGGATAAATATTATGTTATAATTGATGATACAATTATGATGTGATCATTTTATAGTATGATCAGCTTATTACTGGACAAAGTTGTCTTATCTTGAGATAAGAGATGTTATCACAACAATAACGCATTTTCTCATAATAAGTAGAGTTGGTTACATGGATTATTTGCCGTCATTCAGTTTTGTCTTGGATCATTCTCGAGTTTAAATTTAAAAAACTAAAATCCCTTCATATAGACTCATTTCAACACTTCTTGGGTCTTCCTTGCTCTCTCTTAGTTGGTTAACATCCTAAAACTTGTATCTCCTAATTGGTGCATCAACTGACCTCTTTTGCAAATAGTCAAAGCACCTTAAGTGTTTTTCTTGCATCTTATTCTTGATCGGAGCTACACTTTAATTCGGATTGCATCATTCTGAATCCGATCTTTATGAGTGTGTATCTACATATCTACCTTAGCATTTTTATTTTTGCCATTTGCCATTCTCTATACATGATTCACAAGCCAACATTCAGATTCATAAAGCATAACATGTCTCGCTGCTACTTGGTAGAACTTTCCTCTGATTTTCAAAGGAATTTTCTTATCATAGAGAACAACAGACACTCTTCTCCACTTTAGCCAGCCTACATTTAGTCTGTTAGTAACATCTCCATCAATTTCTCTATTATATTGCTAAATAGATCCCAAGTATATGCATTACACTCTAAGACAAGTTGAAATAATCAATTATACACATGAATCGGAGATTCAGGGTGATTATGGTGATAATTTTGGCATTTAATCAAGGATAGAAATGAATATGTATGTATAGAGGAGTGATCCTATGAGAGCAAAAAGTTATGAGAGCATAAGAGGAGTGATTCCGGATCACATGATTCACTCAGGAGAGAGAAGACTAGGAGAGAGAAAACATAATCATGTGGTTCAGAATCATTCCTCTCATGCTCTCACAACTTTTTGCTCTAATAGAATCACTCTTCTGTATGTATATATGTATATATATTTCATTCACCCACACCCCTCTCAATATCTTTTCCGTGTGTAAGATCGCATTCCCATTCTTTCCCTCGCACATCACGCCTCGACTCTCTCCTTCAACATTTTTTCTTCTTCTTCACCTTTTCCCAACAGAGAACCATCTCCAAATCTCCATGCTCCATGTCGCTCAATCGCTTCTCCTCGTCCCTCGTGCTCTAGTGAGCGTGGAGGTGCTCCGATGGCGCTTCAGTAGTGTAACGGTTGTGGGACCTCTTCTTCCCCAACTCACCTTCCTCCATTATTAGGGCAAGGTACAAGCTAACCCCCATTGCTGGCCTCCTTGGATTTTGCAATTTAGCATGTCATTCTAGTTTTAATCTTTAAACATGGGTAATCCATTTCACCTCATCTCTTCTTCCTGATTGTTCTTTCTTCTTATTATATTCGATTTATATCTCAGTTTCAGTTGTCATTTTAGGCCAACGTTTGAACAAACAACTATGTCCTTAACCTGTTACTAGATTATGAAATCTCAACTCTATTCTTGCTATTGCTCAGTCGCCACCATATATGCCCACTTATTATATGGAATAGGAGGGAGTGCGACTGTCGCCATATTGAAAATTCTGCCTGAAAAGACGACAAGGTCATTTTCTCTAGAATTTTGAAGCTTGATGTAAGATGATCAATCGGATTCTTGAGAGAGAAAGAAGTTGTGCATATGGTCTACGAGAGTCCTCCAGTTGCTAGATGTGCCGTTGGGATTTTAGGGTAACAAATTGAAGAAATAGTCTTGGGTAATAAATTCCTGACAAATTTCACAGAAAACTTTAGTCAAGAGTTGCCCAATATATTTTCGGAGTAGCTTTAAATTGTTTAATAAATTTGCAGGAGTAACCTCAAAATTGGATTCGTTTACTAGATGTGATCTATTTCCCAATGTATATCAAGTTTCCACTAATATTTCCCCGAAAAGTTCACTTGAAGTTTTGAATCACAAAAAAAAGACACGCACATGTAATTTACGATGAAAATGAAGAGGAAAATAAAAGGACAAATTGCAAAAGGAAAGCAAATCAATGCAGTAGATGTGAATCCCCACATGACATTGATAAAACGACCAACAAACTAGGAGCATTATCAAGATCAACACCTACATGTGTGTATGTGGATATGTATACGTAGATCAGTGAGACGTTTGTGCAAATGAATTTATAAGTTCAGGACCACCGATGGAATCGTGTTGGTTCACTGCTTTGCATTAGATACCCATACAACAATACATGTCATACACAATGCATTGAATCTTGCATGAAACTGCCATTTATCCCATCATTGTCTAATTTGTAGGGCTTGCAATACTAGAAGAATGAGGACACATTTACCAAAATAGTATCTACACGCATTTTAGAGGTTCATATAAGCTATAGTTACTTTAGAATTATTTTGAGTATTAGTTAGGAAGATGGGCTGAAGAAAATAGAACAATACTCACTCACGGTCTCATTGATCATGCAATAATTTTCTACCAAAGTTCCGTAAGAAAATCATACATTTTATGAAAATAAGTTTATCAAATCCTTATTTTGATTTTAAAAAACATCTAAAGATAAATTAATTAGTTGTACAATTTTTAAGAAGTTTTATTTTGTTTCCGCAAGTGCTTATTCTTAACCAAGATTAAAGTGTATTTTCGACCATGAACACGAACAATTATAATAAAGTTTAAATAAATTGTAAAATACTTGAATACGATATATGGTTCAAAAGGTCAACATTGATGTCACCAGATATGGTGGATCATATAAGGGATTTTTATCCGGCAGACCCTATAATCTTTGTCAATTATCTCCACGGCCTTTGAAACATCGATATTCCTCCCTCGACCCCGTAAACTTACTCCGTCTTACTCAACAAACCCTGCCGTTAAATTGAGACCTTGGACTAACTATCTTGGGTTTAAGTTGAGTTAATCAAACCATGACAAATCCAATGGTAGAAATTCTTCCACTCTCTTTCCTTCCTTCTTCTCTCTCTCTCTCTCTCATTCATCTTCCTCTCTCTCTCTCCTTTCTTCACTGTTGTAGGGGTGAAGGTCCAAAAGGGGTCCGGCGGGAGGTGCATGAGGGGTGGAGGTTCGGGAGGGGTCCCGTAGGAGGTGCAGGAGGGTCGGAGGTCCAGGAGGGATTCGAAGGTCGGCGAGGGGCTGGAGGTCGAGGAGGAAC
This sequence comes from Ottelia alismoides, assembly GCA_037367405.1. NCBI lineage: Eukaryota > Viridiplantae > Streptophyta > Magnoliopsida > Alismatales > Hydrocharitaceae > Ottelia > Ottelia alismoides. The sequence continues at coordinate 39,647 of JAZKJV010000929.1, forward strand.
TCCCCTCACACACATCCCTCAGCAGATTGCTGGGTGCCAATCTGTACTTGAGGATCCCAGAACCCACACGCTAATGCTCATGTTGCTACTGGTGGGCATCTCCCTCCCCCTTCTCCCGATCTGGGAAGAAAAAGTTGAGATCTTTAGGCACAACACGGTCATGAGCCTTCCCTTGTCGTACGTTTTTCAGGTCCTTCACTCACTCCACTTTACCTTTCTTTTCCATATCTTTGTTCGTCTCTCTCAGCTTTTGATTCCCAATTCTGCACTCTCTTTTTTTAATATAAACAACTGATTAGCCAAAACAAAGGATGGGATTAGGAACAAAAGCACACATCTCTTGCCAATTAGGAATGAGACAAATAAAGCAGGATCCTCTTTAATCATTATAGCAGCAGTACTTTCGAGTAATTATCTACGCAACACCATCTCTTTTATTAAACAAATACCAATCAAATAATGGAATTGGGTCTAAACAAACTCTTGTTTCGTTTCTGTCTTTAAAAATCTGGAAAATCTTCAATCGTCTCTGGAGATATCAAATTGATAACAGTTCCAACGGGAAGGTTTTCAAAATCTAGAAGATTTCAGTGATCAAATTATCTTTCTCTTCCGGTTGTTGGGATTGTTCCTGAAGGAATCGAACACCTTCATTGTTGCTTCCCTCAACACAAATTGGTGATAGATCGTCGCAGGTCGCTCCAAGGAATGGTCCCACCCAAAAGATCCAAGAACGCCCGCTGGAGAGGGCTGATGGTGGTAGAGGGGAAGGGAATGGAAGGAATAGTGGTAGAGAGGAAGAGGGATGGCATATTTTGTAAATTTGTTAAACAAAGATGGCAATATGCATCTCCTTTTAACGGAATCCGGTTAAGTTTAACGGGTAAATTGATGGAGGTTAACCACATGGTCTGTGAGGTAAGAGTTAACAAGTTTACGGGGTCGAGGGAGGAATATCGATGTTTCAAAGGTCATGGAGGTAATTGACAAAGATTATAAGGTCTGCCGGGTAAAAATCCCATCATATAATTTGTCATTGATAAGTAATTTTCTTTAGGGAGTTATTCATTTATTTGCCTCTTCATTTTCATCCTAAATTTCATATGCACATCTTTTTTTGTCATTCAAAACTTAAAGTGAAATTTTGAGAGAAATATTAGTGGAAACTTGATATACACTTGGCAATGGATCACATCTATTAAAAGAATCCAATTTTGAGGCTCTTCCTGCAAATTTGTTAAACAATTTGCTTATCTAAAGCTACTCCATAAATAATTGGGCAACTCTACTAACATTTTCTTTCAAATTTGTTCAGAATTTGTTACCCAAAAATCCACAACTGCACATCTAACAACTGTAGAACTCTTGTAGACTATATGCGCAAATCCTTCCCCTCTCAAGAATCCATTGGTTATCCTACATCGAACGTTCAATATTCTAGTGAGAATGACCTTGTCATCTTTTCAGACAAAACATTCGATATGGCGAAATTGAGCAATAGCTGGAATAGAGTTGAGATTTCATAATCTAGTAAGAGGTTAAGGATATATTTGTTTGTTCAAATGTTAGGCTAAAATGACAACTGAAACTGAGATATAAACTGGATATAATAAGAAAGAACAATCAGGACGAAGAGATGAGGTGAAATACAACACTCAGGTTTAAAGATCAAAACTAGAATGACATGCTAAATTGCAAAAAAATATGGAGGGCAGCAATGGGGTTTAACTTGTACCTTGCCCTAACAATGGAGGAAGGAAAGTTGGAGAAGAAGAGGTCTCCACCTGCAACCATTGTGGCGCCGGAGCGTCGCCACGCCTGCTGGAGTGTGAGGGAGGAGGAGAAGCGGTTGAGTGACTGAGAGAATGGAGATTTGAAGATGGGTTCTCTGTTGGGAAAAAAGAGAAGAAGAAGAAGAAGAAGAAGAAGAAGAAAATGTGGATAAAGAAGAGAGGGTCGTGATGTGAGAGAAAGAATGGGAATGGGGACTCGCACAAGGGAAAGAATTTAAGAAGGATGCATGTGTATTACACACACACACATATATATAAATATATATATATATATATATATATATATATATATATGATTTCTCTCCAATAGGATGCATATGTCTTAAGTTTAGAAAGACCAACCCCTTTTTTGTAAAAAAAAATACTATGACTTTAGTAGAATACGTATACAGTTTGTATTATAATGTGACGTTTTAATGGTTGCATTATAATGTACAGTTTTGTATGTGCTTTTGTGTTTATAATGTGCATATATAATACAAATTGTATAAGTATTCTACTAAAGTGCTCGCGTTTTATACAAAAAGAGGGTGCCCTTCCTCAACTCAGGAAGGACTGCATAGTATTGCAAGGCCCCCTATATATATATATATATATAGGGGGCAGGGAGCCTGCACCCTGGGGTGTAGGAAACTCCCTACACCCTCCCCCATTTTTGGATTATTTTTTTATTTTTTTGGATTAAAAGTTGGGGGGATTTACTTAATATGCTAAGGGGAATATGTGTTTCAAGTTTCATGCAAAACAAACATTCCTAACATGTTCATCTAGACATGGTTGATTTCAGCAATTCTGAGACCGTTAAAATTTGGCAGTCTTGATGGAGATGATATAAGTCTCGAATTAAGTTGAATTTGGAATGACAACATGGTGATACATAGTGATCTAAATCCCCCAAGGTTTCATTTCAAAAAAATCAAAAAATAATGAAAAATTAGGCCGGGTGTAGGAAGTTACCTGCACCCGCCGAGGTAGGCTCCTTTTTCCCATATATATATATATATATATATATATATATATAGATACACACACACACACATTTCTATCTATGATGAAATGCCAAAGTCATCACCTTAATCAACTCGAATCTCTGATTCAGGTGCATAATGGCTAGTTTCGACTGTCTTGGAGTGATAATCAAAATGATTCCATTTTTCATATTTTTTCGACTTAAGATGAGTTCAAAAATTGAAAAAATATGTTTTCAAAGCACCATTAAACTTTATGATTAAAAGCGGTCAAACGACCTATGATCGATAAACGATCGATTCCATTGGTTATGGTTCGTCGAGATAGAATTAGTGATGGTATCCATTCACATCATTGTCCAGATCGCATCGCGGGCTTTTTCGATGACACACGGTATAACGCGGTCGGTTTTTGGTCGATCATTCCTGAACAGGATCCAATCCGTGATCTGCGGATCGATCCAAGCTTACTCGATATTCATGGATTTTTATCGGATCACGCATACTCGAGTTGGGATGGATTCGGGTTAAGATTCGAATTTGAATTCGGATGGTTTGGATCTAAGCATTACATTGGAGAGCATCTCGAAGGATTTTATCACCAGACTGCTGAGGACGTCGAGCAGCCATGATACTATTTGGGTTATTGTTGACAGGTTGATCAAGTCAACTCATTTCATACCTGTCAGCATGATGTACATTCCATCTCAGTCGGTCAGGTTATACATTCAGAATATCATCAAGTTGCATGGTATACCTTGAGAGATAACTTCTGATAGAGACTCAAGGTTCACATCCCACTACTAGCACAAGTTCACACCAGTCCTACAGACTGAGCTGAAGATGAGCCCTGCTTACCATCCGCAGATCGACGGATAGAGTGAGAGCACTATACAGATACTTGAGGACTTGTTACGTGCATGCACTCTTGAATGGAAAGGGTCCTGGAAGGACCATCTGTCCTTGGTAGAATTTACATACAAAAACAACCACCACTCTAGTATTGTCATAACACCTTTCACGGCCCTATATGGGTGGAGATGACTCAAGCCTCTTAGTTGGCGTAAGGTAGGTGACCACACTCTTTACTCCGTAGATCTTCTAGAAGAGTCTACGAAAATTTTTGACCTTATGAGTCAAAGGCTCATGACGATGCAACATCGTCAGAAAAGATATGCAAATCGTCAGAGGAAGATTTGGAGTTCCAGGTAAATCGATATTCTTCTTCCACCACTTATCAAATGTGACTTCTTTTGATCTTTGACTTAATCATACACACCTATGGATTCTCTATGAATACATGTGAGAGACTGGGTATTTTTATGAGCATTTCCCATGAAAGGAGTGCAGAGAACCGATGTTCGTGGAAAATTAGTGTCACAGTATGTTGGCCCATTCGAGATTATTGCCGTGTGGGGAAGGTAACCTACCGAGTAGCCCTTCCTCCACATCTGTCGGCCATCCACGGCGTCTTCCATATATCGAACTTGAGGAAGTATGTGTATGACCCTTGCCACATCATCAACTACGAGGAACTTGATGTGGAGCCCGACTTGACATACAAGGAGAGGTCAATGCAGATACTTGATAGTGCTTTGAAGAAGCTTTGCATCATGGAGATTCCCCTAGTCAAAGTGCTATGACACCAACACAATGTCGAAAAGGAAACATGGGATATCGAAGCAGATTTACAGGCATGATACTGTCAACTCTTTTCATGTAACTTTAATTTCAAGCCCATTTAATTATATGCTTCAGGTTATTGCTTGTTTTCTTTTTGAGGTTTTTATGAGTTCGAAACTCTTTGAGGTTTTTATGAGGAGAAAGCTTAGATGAGACTTAGATAGAACATCTAGTCACTTTTACCTTGATACGAGTCTCAAGGACGAGATTCTATTTAAGGTTTTTATAATCTCCCTCTTGAGGTGTTGTTTCAGACTTTCTCCCCAATTCAGGTGTCAATCCATGCCTATATTTAATTACAATTAAATTGATGATTATTTAAAGAAGTCCAGCCCATTCAATAACCAATAAATCTATATAAAGAAAATTCAATCTTCATATATTTCACCCTATCTTTGCTACTTGCATGCATTTAATGTCTACTTTCTCCTCTTACAACAAACCAGTGATTCATATTTCTCTTGCATCTTTATTCTTGCATCTTTATTGCATCATCAATTTTCCCACTACACGATGGCAGCACCTCTCTCTCCTTAGTTCTTCTATGTATGTTACACAATCTTACACTTTTTTATTTGTTTATAGTTAATTTCAAATCCTTCCTTTCTATACACATTTTCTCACAATGCACATTCATATTCATTGTTCAGTCACCAACGTAAGCACCTTCAATTGCATTTATTACTTCTCTATGCTAACAATCCTAAATAAAGTTAAATGGGCCAATTAGATCCGAACTTGAACATCTGTAAATTGAGTCGAATCGAAATGAAAAATTTCGGATCAATCTGTGACCTATTAAATTAAATGGAGCACTTCCGACCAGGAGTGACGGAACCCATTACTCATCCCTTCGCTCGGGGATTGAGCTGTCAGGTAAGGAGTTTACATCATACGAGCATGGGATCGAGTTGTCGAGTAAAGATAACGACGTGATGAGAAATCCAGTATGGGACTATGTGTCAATGAGTCAGATGGCTTTCGAAGAGCCTACAAACGGAAGCTAAATTGGCTCCCGATCAGAATCCAAGTCAAGAGTTAATCGGGCACCCTGTTGTGTTCCTACAGTACAGCGCACTCACCATTGTAAGGTAAAATGGGGCTGCCTCCATGAAGAAAGCTAAATTGGCTCCCTGCTTCACTTCGTTCGTTTTTTATTTTTTTCGAAAATTTCTTCCATAGATTTTCATCAATATATCATTATATTATGTCATTAAAACTTCATGCGAAACAAAGATGCATACGGCATCCATCCAGACGGGGTCATTTTTAGCAATTTCATTACCATTAAAAAATGACTACCTGGATGAAGGTCGTAGGAGTATCTGTTTCGCACGAAATTTTAATAGCATAATATAAGGATATAATGATGAATATTCACGGAAGAAATTTTCAAAAAAAATAAAAAATGAAAGAAATTGTGCAAGAGGAGCCAAGTTAGCTCCTCCCAAGGGGCAGCCCCATTGAACTTATATTTGTATGTTTATTGTTTGAATATTATGAATGTTAAATTTGGAGTAGGGTGCACTCAACCATTGTAGGGATATTCTCTCTCCCCCTCATCTTATCATGGACTTCTCTCCAGTGATCATCTTGGTCCGAAAGAAACCAAAGATGGATTACCGGGTGTTCTCGACCTGTCGAAAAGATCATGGAATCGCTTGTTCATACTGCTCATCTGATGTGGGGGTAGTGTTAGGCTTGAGCTTTTGTCTCTTTGGACCCTACAAAAACCTTCCCCAACCCTATCTAACTTGATTTTTACTATTTTTCCGGGGTTGGTTAGGCCCTTTTTTGTAATTTCGACTTTTGATTTGAATATATGGTATACTTACCAAGAAAAAGGGAATTTTTACTCCACAGATCTTGTAAACTTTGCCAATTACCTCCTCGACCTTTGAAATAATGTACGGTAAATTACAAGTTGGGTTCCCATCTATGGGTCCGATCCCGTAATAGGTCCCGATCTTTAAATTGTAACGATTCGTGTCCCATGGCCAATAGTGTAAGGAATTTTATGGGGTTAATGACGAGTATGTCCTTGTTTAAAAGTTGGAACCCAACTCTCATTTCCTTCCCAACAAAGGCATATTCGTCACGAACCCAAAATTTTCCATTTCCTAAATGGTCTTGGGACCCGAATCGTCACAAATTAAAGATCGGGATCCATTAATTCTGGGATCGGACCCATAGATGGGGACCCAAATTGTAATTTACCCAATAATGTATTTCTCCCTCGACCATGTAAACTTGCTCCGTCTTACCAAACGAACCCTACCATTAATTTTTTTGCTTTACTTGAGTCAGTGCCTTTGGTTAATTTAACCAGAGGAGCATTCCACGGTAGATCTGACGATGCTTCTTTGTTTTCGTTGACTCAAATAGACGGTTGTGGCGGAATTGTGATTTACTGATCATGATCGTCGACTTGCTATCTTTTAGGCAGATCTACGACAATTGTGTGTTCTGAATCCACACAATATTTGTTCTTCCTGGCAGTGGATCTACACATTATTTGTTCTTCCTATTCAAATCGATGATGACTGTTTGTTCATCCTGGTGGAGGAGTTGGTGTAGGGGGTGGAGAGACGGTTGGGGCAAAGTAAAATAAGAGAAGGAGGTAGAAGGGGATAGAGGTGGAGGTGCAAGAAGAGGTCGTTGGGGGTGGAGCAAGGGGAGGAGGAGGCCACTGGGGCAGAAGAAGGGGAGGAGGCGGCTAGGGTCGGATCATGGTGAGGGGAGGAGGAGGGCAAGGATGGAGGTCGGGGAGGTGAAGGGCAAGGATGAGAGGAATGTGAGGTGGAGGGCGAGGGGGAGGTCACGGAGGAGGGCGAGGGAGAGAAGGAACTAGATGGCGAGGGCTGAGGTCGAGGAGGAGGTTGGGCAAACCTAGACGAGGAGGAGGATGAGGTCAGGGAGGAGGATGGCGAGGTCAGGGAGGACCTAGAGGTGGAGGGCGAGGTCATGGACGACCTCGAGGGCTGGGCAAGGTCAGGGAAGACCTGGAGGGTGAGGTCGGCAAACCTGGAGGAGGAGGAGGAGGAGGAGGAGGAGGAGGATGTCAGGGAGGATCTGGAGGAGAAGGGTGAGGTCGGAGAGGACCTGGAGGGTAGGACGATGGAGGACGATGAGGTGGTGGGTGTTAATGAGAAAGAGAAAAAGATAAGAAGGTGAGGGTAATGAGCACTTAATATAAATTTAATAAATAAAATGCATGTAATGAAAAAGAATACAACAGAATCGGATTAATTTTAATAGATAAGTAGACCTGAATTAATCCTAGAATCCGTGAGGTAAGAATTAATAAATTTACATGATTGACGTGAGAAATGCATGATTTCAAAAACCAAAAAAGTAATTGACAAAAGTTTACAAGATCGGTAAAAATCTTATAAAAAAGTTTGTTGTGGTGTACATTCCGATAGTCCCGTTCGGGATTTCCGACCTAAAAAGTAGACGTTCCACCTCGCTCACTGGACCGAGGCGCCGAAACCAAGGACTCGTTACAGCTGTCCCTTAGCACCACAGGGCAGAGCGCCAAACGCGCGGTCTATCTCCCGCCAAAAACCGGACAGGACTGAGCAAAACCGAGACACGTGCTCGCGCAGTGCCGCGCCTGCAGGTACCGGTCTTCACCGCACACGTCCCCGCACCAGCAACTTGTGGTTTTTCTCTCTCTTTTCTCTTTATGGGCACCCGCAACTTGGAGTTGTCGCCACGGACTCTTATTTTACCAACTGGATTTTTACAATGTGCTCTCACAGAATAATTTATATAATTCTATTTTACTAACGAGTTTTGTATGGTCGCTCGAGAGAAGTCCATGATATGATAAGATGAGGGAGAGAGAAAATTAATACCAAGTAACTTGTAATGCCTAACGGGCCCGATTGACGTGTTCAAGGAGCTTACTCCCCCAATGAAGACAGAGTTCCACGATAATGAAAGCCCGAAACTGGAGTGGGGATCGTACAACTAAGAATGTCACAAAGAACAGAGGTCGGGATCTTCCAACGATCTTCATGAAGACCAGTGCAAGAGGAGCAAGTAGCCACGGGGTCGATGGAGGCTGTAGATCCGGATGGCAATGAAGATGATAGGGGGCCAAGGGCTTAGGGCGGAGGACCCCTTCGAAGATGGTGGGGGTAGCCATAGCTTGACGAGGTGGTAGTTGTGAAGGCAGCGTCGACCGAGGAGATGGTGAAGGTGGAGGCGGTGTCGTCCTAGCGAGACAATGATGGAGAGATCTTGATGGATATGGAGGTGCCGACATTGGGTGAATATGGAGGCAGAGGAGACGACACTAGATGGAGATGGAAGTGACCAACATCTTCTCTCAAAGGTGGTATGGAGGTGGAGACACGATCACACCTTGAACTAAGGGGATATTCATATGACGACCGACTCTTGTAGCGAGGGGCTCTGGCAGTCACCTGAGGATGACCAACATGAACCCCGAACGACGGGGAAGTCATGGAGTACGCTTTCGGATTTTTCAATTATGCTAAGAATATAGTTATGATTTCAAACAAATCTTTAGTACATGCTCAGATATAACAGATTTTTACACTTGCACTCCTATAAGTTTATAAAAGAGGTTCTATCAACTCTTAGTAGGATGGTGAATCTTCATTTTATCACCGTTATTCTATCATTTTGACCTTAAAAATCCTATCTAATACATGTACATAGAATTCTTTTGTACAAATTAACATTTATTATTTACTCCATTTATTGTGTATATAGTTTTTAACGTCAAAGTTATAGAATAAAGAAAAAGAAAAAGAATAAATTGCCAAATGTATTTTATGACCCTAAACCCTGATACCTAAGCATCTTGATGACTGGTTCAACAATGTTGTGATTTCAAGATAAACTAAGGTGGAATAAATGAATCAACTATCATTATCCTCAATCAATCAAATCAATCAACGAGAAAATCAAACCACTAAAATATAAAACAATCAATGTAAGCGGTTTCACTACTTTTATTTGCCTGTTATAGCGACCATGTTCAAACACAAGGAGCATAATTAAGAGCTAAGTAGTGTGATTTCAAAAGAATTTTTATTATTTTTAGTGGTTTCTAGTTTTGCAGTGATTAATTTTCAAGAAGAATAAGCATGAATTATAAAAACATCCACCCACACACTTTTTTTATGTTTTTCTAAGAGATTAAAAAAACTCAGAAAATTACAAAAAAAGTATTTTGGATTTTATATGTTTTATACTATTTTTGATAATTTTTATAGATTTTTTAAATTATTTTTTTATAATTTTTTTAAAATCAAACAGTGACAAAAATAACAAACAGTGCACAACCAAGGGAATTTTGCAAATTAAGAATAACTAAAGTGACCAAAACTCCTGGATGGGATTTTTATGGTAAAATAGAAGCAAATATCTCCAAAGAAGACTAAAATCACTATATACATTTTTTCTATAATTTTACATATTTTTATAAGTTTTAAGGTGTTTTGTAATTTTTATGGTTTTTATATGGTATTTTCGAAAAAACAACTATCTTAATTTTTATGGAATTTTTAGATTATTTATCGAATTTTCATAAATTATTTAAAAATAAATAGGAAACTTTTTAGGGGTCTTTGAATTTTTAATAATAGAAAATAAAATCAATTTAACAAAGTAAAATTACCACGTAAATACCAAACAAGCAGGAGCTACTACGAATTTTTGTAGAATTTTTAGGGCCAGTTTGTTATTTATTGCATCAAATAAAAGATATGTAGTTTAAAATAATTTATAGGGACCTTTCTACAAATAGATTAAGTTACGGGGCCTAGCAAATAACAAGTCAATAAAGCTTAGGGGCTTTTATTCAATTAATCCTGGAAGGGCGTGCGTAGCACGTGATCCAAGCAGTAGGGGTATAATGCAAATACTCAGAATCCAAACTTCATTCCACAATAAACAAAAAGTTCGAGGCACGATATGCAAATAACTCAAAATACTCATGCGCGTGCACACGGCTCAGACTCTATTGGACTAAAGTGAAAATAATTAAACTAGAGGGTCCAAACTACAAAAGTGCTCAATTATTTTTTTATAATTATTGGACTGAATGCAAATAGCATAAAAGATAGGGTAAAAAGTGAAGTTTACATGTGAATGGCATGCGAGTAGAATAACGGCTCTGATGCGCATCTGCAAAATGATCTGACGGCTGCGGTCGAACCACATGCATACGACTCTGATCAACCGTTATCTGAGGATCTGACGGCTCTGAAAAGTGGCTGGACTTGCGTGTCAGATTCACCCCAGAATCTTAATCAGACCGTTAGAATTTGGGCGTGCTTGTATGGTCATGATCAGATCTAGGACTCCCACTTCAGATCGGACGACAGTAAAGGGTGCTGGATGAACTAGTCTCAGGTGAACTTCAACCGAGCAAGGAGGGAGATCCGCTGCTCCGATGAAGATGCTGACGGGTCTAGCACCATCGTGTAAGTGCTCTGCGTCGAATGGACAACTCCAATGGATGGAATGCTGGTCAGATGGTCGGCACGGTGGAGCTCCGCGTGGAGTCGTTGAAGGATCAAATGAAACTCTTGTACACGTCTGAACCTGCAAGGAAACTTTGGGCTCAATGATAAAGCTCCGACTGAGGTTATTTTGCACAGGAAACCAAAGAAGCGACGGTGGGTGAGCTTCGACCTCCGGCGGAAGTGGAGGGAGGAGGTCTTACCTTAATCTCACTCAGATGAGAGCATAAGGGGGTCAAATTGCAAGGGAAGGTGGCTAGTGAATTACAGAGTAGATCTGAACGGAAAGATGTGAGCGATGGGGCTCCATCCAGCTGGTCGGAGCTGGTGAACTATGGTGTTGGATATGGACTAAATCGAAGTGAAATGGAAAATGTGAGTGAGATAAAGATTACCCGAAGCTTCTGATGTGCTCAGGGACTTCAGGCGGTGCAGTTAGTGAGGTTATGACCTCGACTAAGCTGTGAAAGTCCGAGAGACTTGTCGCGGTGGAGAGCTCCATCCACAAGCCCAGCAAGCTCACCCGGTCACCGATTCAACCTCCTAAAGACACCTAAAGACTCATGTCACGACGCTGAAGGTGCTCAGGGAAGGAAGGTGGTCTGAGGAACGAGGTGGTAAAGAAAGCAAGAGCTCGTCATCTATGTGCCCACTGTGGAGCATATTGTCATCACAACACCTACAAAGAGACAACTAATCAACCACCCACAGTGCATCCATCCCAGAGCCAACAAGATGCACAAACTTCCAATGATGCGATTGCCCTAGCAAGTAGAAAGTATGCATTCAACCATGTTTTTTTCTATATAAATTGGCATTAATATCAAATTCCAACACTTGTAACATCTTTTACTTGCTTTTACATGTGAGAACTGCATCAAGAAAGCAATCGGTGACTCGATCAAAAAAATATCGCCAAGAATATTACATGCCAAAGAGGTGTGGACGTCCTGGAAAGAGAAGCCAATCGCTTGATCCCGCATCAGATGGTCCACCTCTATTAAGGTATTCATGCTATCTAAATGGTCAATTCATCTTATTCAATTGTTTCTCATGTGGCTTTATGTGTGCACAGAGCGTACAAGGATGATGGTTCCTTCTTGGGAAGATCCTTTCACAGTTCTTGGAGGGTTTTTTGAGCGAATGACTTCAAGGGAAGATTGTTGTGGAATTATAGATGTGTGCACAAAGCCTACGAGGATGGTGATAATTTGGAGCTATTTTTTGGTGAGAGACTACAAGAAGATTTTCAAGGTCCTTGCAGTCGAATCTGTTTCTTGGGGCTTTAAACATATGATACAATGAAATGTTTGATGTCTATAATATTTAGTAACAAACTTGCAAATCTGGTTTGGAATTAAGAACTACTTTGGAGCTATTTTTTGATAGCGTCTAGTTTTTGAATTCTAAAGTTATGCTTCCAAATCCACTACAATGATGTCTGATTTGTAATATTATGACTTTGAGGCTATGTTCTTGTATCATGTACTATTTGGTATGTAACAAACACGACACAAGAGAAGACTTTGCAGCAGAACACATCCATTACAGGTATGCAACCAATCTCACATTTCTTTATCCATATACACATATGTAGCTACAACAATCATCAAAAATATTAGTACGAGCTTCATTATAACAATCATCTCCCTTAAATGCTTCTCTACTTCCACAATTTTACAAGATATTAATGCCAACATATGATCTGTGTTTGGGGACCGATCCGGGTGTGCAGCTTCCACCCACTGAAAAAAGTTGCAGATCTTATAGTGACATGTGTAGAACTTCAGTCCTCTACTCCAAGATTTTTCTGATGTTTTCACCACTGCTGGAATATCGCAAAGACACCTTATTTGGGCTCCAGAATCACCATGATATGATATTGAACTTCGCGAAGGGATTGCCATCGAATTGCAATGCATAAGTTATCTATTGCAACGCAGCTTAAACTGTATACAAAATTATGAAATGGAACAACTTTGTAAAGAAATGCCTGAATCCCTTCTTCATATAAACCTTCTTCTCTGTTTATTTAAGAAAAGAAAGCCTTCTTGATTTCTCCCTTCTTGATTCCTTCTATATGATGAACTGTTAAGGCTTTTACTACTGTTAAATTGGACTGTATGTTTCAACGGTCAAGACCCTTCATTTACTATTAATAGTCACCAACTGCCAACCAAATCATACTAAAATATTATATTCACCGATCACCTGCTCTGTTGCTGTCAGCGGCCAAATGTCACATTTCACTGTCATAAACGTCTGTTTGGGAGAGATGCAAACAACAACTAACCTTAGGTGCACAACTGATATTTCTCAAACTTTGGAGGGGTACAAGTGATATTCCTAAAAAAGGAGGGGTGTAACTGATATTGCATTATCTCATAGGGGTACAACTGATAAACACCCATAATTTTAATAGCAATCAGTATATGTATCTGTATTCGTATTAGAAAACGAATAAGGACAAAGTAATACTTATATCCATATCTGTATTGGTGGTTTGCATCCCTCCCATTTCTATTACCCAAATGCAGTGGTCCTCCTCTTTATGACTCCTCCAATTTCCAAGAACAAATCAAAGGTAAACTTTTTTATTTTATTCTTTGCCGTGCCTGTGAACACTGTAGATCTTCCTAGGTACAATCCGGACCTGCTCGTTATCCTCCTCCTGCTCGTGCCATCTCTGATGAGTCCGGGACTGTAGGATCTTGGTCACGATCGCCTCACCTTCACCCGGGTCGTTCACAACTACACACCATCAGTTCAAGATCACGTTGCTGCTTTTACTGCTGCAAATCTCTCTGTCCCGAAGCAAATCCACTGCAGCATCTTCAAATGAGTTTTTGTCACGCAGGTGCATCCAGTTTATAGAGAGGAGGGAGACGGCCTCTACTTGCTGCATATTCCAATGATGCTTGTAGTTACATTATTATTTGTTTGATCTTCACTTTTCATGGCAATGACTATAAAATTACATTACATTATTATTTGTAGTTATATCATTGTTCCAATCTCACTGTATGAGCTAAGTATGGGGTAACCTTTTGTAAATCACAAATCCAAAACATTATAAAAACCATCAAAATTATAAAAGGAAAAACAAAAAATAACAAAAACACCATGATTTATTCTTTCATCACTACATTCCCCTTATCTTTTGATTCTCTTCTTGATTTCTGCATTGTTTTCCAATGAGGACATAATTTTTTATAAGCATGGGAGAATTATATTTTCAAAATCTGCATACTTTCAAAAGTGCATATTTATTTTCAAAAATCTCAAAAATACACTACAAGGAAAAAAAGTTGTGGCTACAGAACTATGCCTACAGATATGGGGTTTGTGGTCACGGAATTGGACTTTGGCCACAACACGTCGTGGCTAGTAGCCGTTGCTACAAGTCTCGTCGCGAGAGTTCTCTAACCACGAATATGTCGTGGCCACTACAAGTGACCACAGAACTTGTCGTGGCCACAACTCTTGTATGAAGACTTTGGTCACGGATTGTAGCTACGAGAAACTAGTGGCCACGGAATTATCGTGGCCACAAGTTTCCGTAGCCACATTCCGTGGCCACAACTCATTTTTCTTGTAGTGATAATTTTCAAAAAGTAATTGTATAGCAGAAAGTCACATAAAAAATTCCTAAGTTTCCTAAAAATTTTTGTCCAAAAACAACATTTCCTTCCTATAATTTGTCCATTATTTCTTGGGAAACAAGGTCCCGATTGCATTGGTCATGAATTGAGGTTGAACCTTAACGTGCCAAATTTTTCCACAATTTCAATAGGCATGAGTTTTAATTTTCTTCTTGTCCTTCATGGACTTTATTCTTTAGGTTCCTCAACTTTAGCAGTGAAAGAAATTCCGTATCAAACTAGATCGCCTAAGTAACTTGTACTTGTATTCTTAACTCTTCATTGGACATTAAATTAATGCACATTCCACATAACTCGATTGAGTTGATTTTACATGATATTGTTACAATCTAGCTGGGCTGAGGAGTTGTCCTCTTGGTTGATTTATATAGTTTTATTGTTACATGATATTGTGCCAATGCCTGAACAAGTCTATGATTAATGAACTTGATATAGATATAAAATAGCCTCTAGTCATGTCGGCAAATAGGATTAGCATCGTGCACCAGAAGTCAATATAAAACCGGTACCTTAATCCCAAACCCAAAATGAAAACACGACAAAAACAAGAAGGTATATCACAATACAAAAGAATGCATATACCACAAATTATCCATCTTAGCTTTAACAGCACGCTCAAATGAATGCACCCAAAAAGGAAGAGATGCTTGAAATTCTGCAATCCCAGTGGTACGTGCTGTATAGTAATGGTCAATGACTAATGCTTTGTCGCTGTTCTTCTGTAGCAGAGCATAACAATTTGTTTGGCATTTTGGAACAATTCAGCTCGTAGTGGAAGTGATTTCATTATGGAGTCGATATAACCATGATGCATGGTTCCATCAAAGAAAGCCGCAGCACCACAAGGTGACACAACAAAGAAAGCTTAACCCGTGTCGCTGGCATCACTTTGGAAGGCAAGTTCACTTACCAAAGCAAGATGATCGCTTCCCCATTTCTGCAAAAAGAATAATGAATAAGATATGAGACTAGTCAGAAGAATAGCAAAAAAATAGTTAAGAAAAGAGCACTTATAGGAAAAAGGCATTTGTGTGAGTGAAAGCAGGGGACAGAACTTATGTTGAAGTTTTTACTAATCAAATACAACCTAGCGAACCCTTTAAAGGGAAACCTCTCTAGCGCAGAAGTCATAATATAAGGCAATGTTAGTCAATTTCATCTTAAATGAATTCTACAAGGTAAATTTTTCACCTCGATATCCTGAACCAGACAAGGGTTGGCCACGCCGGATTTACAAGTCTCCTGGCAACATTTATAGAAACTTCCACGACCTCTTCGTTAGATTTGTCGATCAACTCCTCACGCATTTGAATCAGAGCATCGACTGATCTTCTCTAAAAATGTTCATACCTCTTTAACGTGATTCTGCTCTTTTATCTCCTATTCGAACTCGATCAGCTAATTTCGCGACAAATCCAATTTATTTTATTTCTGGACACTTTTAGTATAGACATAAGCTACATGTTTAGCATTGATGACTTGTTACTCTTAAATGCATATTACCATATTCTTACGATATTAAAGTCAACAACAGGGAACATATGATTCAAAAATATGTGTGTGTGTGTGTGTATATATCATGAATTGAACTCATAGTTGGTAAGTTTCTCCGGTGTTAATATCATGTATTCTTTCTTACAAATAGCTCTTCTTTCCGTGATAATTGTCACAACCTGTTTCGTTGATTATTATACTAAATACATAATAGCATAAGAATACGCATAACATATGCCCAGAAGCAAGCATTAAAAATTAATACTCTTTTAAGTGAAGGTATCATATCTATTGCTCAGTGGTGCAAAGCTCCAGCAAAATCAAAAGTTTTATCAAAAAAGTCACGTGTAACCTTTTTCAATCTGGTCCTCTCTATCTGTGATTTTTCCATACCAATGAAGTCGTTTTTTCTTTTCTCAGAAGAGTGCATGTAGAATCAGACTATTGTTAACAATAATAGTGTCGACTAATAACTTTCAAGCAACGAAGTAGGCAGTTTATCCAAACTCGTTAAATCTGTTATTTATCCATTCCAATAAAGTCATGTACTCTTTCTGAAAAAAATACATTCTGGATCTAGTAAATTTTTAACCATAGAAATGATGACTTAACAATAAAAGCTTCAGACCTAGCAATCTTTTTTCGTTAACATTACGATGAAGAATCAGTTCATGGAAATAATCATCACTTTTATGATATAAAGCAGATGTATGGAACAGACCTTGCTTGGGAGACCACCAGTTTTTCTTATGATGTCAACAGGCAACAAGTCCAATACTCTAATAGGAACAATCTCCTGAGAATGCCTGAAGGAAAATATCGCCAAACAGCCATTAACGAGAACAAAATGTGATGAACTTTGTGATTAATGATGTCCATAATAATGACCAATAGGGCTACCATATATAATCAACAGTTCCCATAAATTTCGAATGGTATGAGGTTATTAGTGGTTCTCCAAGATTGTCTCTTGTGCAAGAGCTTCCCTGTTTAGAAAAAGCAAAGCAGAATAAATAACATGAATGCGAAAAAAAACTTGTGGCAGTAATGATCAAGTCACTCTGAATAGTTTAATTAAGATCAAGACTACTTTACTTCAGAAGTGACTAAATTTAGTTGTGGTATCATAGGGATACGCATTTCTGCTCTTGGGGCAAATATGCGAGCATGATTAACAGATAGTCGAATACATCAGGCTGAATAAGAAGTAGCATGTAATAAAAACAATAGAAATGGTACATACAGGAACTCCAGGATATGCACTAAAAAGTTTCAAGGGATGGTGAAGATGGGTGGCTCCTTTTCTTCCAACTGCAAGAAGTATTTCCTCTTCACTCCAACTAAAATTTATGCTTGAAAATGAGGAAAATTGTCTGCAACAAATCAGAAGACAGACAGAAATCGTCATAAGAAACAACTGACTAAAATCCAAAATTTTATGTATTGTGGAAGAAATGTCATGAGTTATAAAACCTTCTTGCAGGCCCATGTTGGGAACATAACATACTTTGCTTGAAAGAACTTCCATTTTGAGCCGAAATCATCCGCCTGTCATGCATCCTAATGTCCAGCTGCAACATAAAATATATCCTCGACTAGTCAGTTCCTGCAAAAATAAGTTACCAATACATCCCAATGTAGCTGCAACACAAAATATATCCTCGACTAGTCAGTGGTGCCTACAAAAACAAATTACCAATACAAATGAAGTAGATGTCCACATATGGAAAGGCCAGTAACAAGAGCGCAAAGATCTATACCTTTGATGATGATATAAATTGATAAAGTGCACTCTGTAAAAATGAACATGGACATGTGAGATATAGAAATGTAAATTGCAATTCTAGATTAACTCGTATCTTTAAAACTAGTTGTACAACCTGAGGCATGCTATTCAGATCCCCGGCAATTACTACCGGGCAGTTGCCCCATTTCTGTAATATCGTGTGCGCCTTTTCAAGTAGTAAGCGCACCTAGATTCAAAATAAATTCACATTAACAAGAATATTCATATTTTTATGATAAAAAAAACCATCTTATTCGAATAATCTAAAGTTTACATTCACATCCATCTATAGCATGACTGAATAAGATCTAAGCCCCGGTATTACCTAGTATGCATAGACATGTGAAAGCCATGTGGAAAATCCCACTTTAAATGATTGTTCCGGTTTTAGTTGTATAAAACATCCATCAAATTTTATTTAAGAATAAGACAAAATGAAGTTACACCTGGTATTATACCACTAGACAAATCACCAAGAATATTTAGGCAATAAAAGCAACTCCATTGGAAGGTCGCATATATACTAAATTGGAATTGGAAGGAGCAGCCAGATGAAAGATAGGACCATGAAATTAAAAGCAGCCTTTAAAATCTTGACTTCTTGGAGACCTGCATTTTCATCTTCCAGTGGTTTAAACTAAAGGCTAAGAGATGAAAATGAAGACAAAAAAATAAAATAATGTACTAAACCTTTTCCCACTATAAGTAGGGCGGCTACATGGATTCTTGATCAAATCCATGGTGAAAGATTCGACTATTTTTTCTCTGGTCGTCGACTACCTAACGCAACCCCTGCAAGAGTGGGATTTGAATCCTAGTCTTTTGTGTGGTGGACACATTGTACTACCACTAGACCATTAAGTGGCTACATGAAAATGAAGACAAAATGTAAAATTAAGAATAAATTTTTTAGAGTAAATTACATAAAAGTCCTTGAACTTTACACTCGAATTCAATGTAGTCCCTGAACTTTTAAAAGTCACAATGTGGTACCTAATATTTATCAGCGGTTTCAATGTAGTACCTCCGTTATCTTTTTCATTAAATTAGCCGTCAAATTTTGTGTGGACCATTATACCCTTTAATGTCTTCCTCCGATCATCTCCTCTTTCTCCGGTCACACCTACCGTTTACAGGTCGCTTTCTTCCCCTCCTTCACGTCCCATCTAAGAATGTTGCTCTCTCGCTCGTAAATGGGATCCTGAATGAGATTTTCTCTCTCGCTCGAGCGTGATGCTGGAGGTGGTGCTACTTGTGATGCTGATGTATGTGTGATGTGCTGCACTCGAGATCAATGGCGTTGCACTCGAGATCAATGGCGATGAAGGCCACACTCCAGACGATAGTCTGAATAAGATTGGAACTTCTTGGAGAATCCTTCATGTGATCTTCAATCTATCAACAACCAAAAAATATCTAGAGGTTTCACAGGCTATAGATTCTTGTTAGCAAATCTTTTAAGAAATTTTGAGATCTGAATGTGCGTGAGTCTGATGGTGCTCTGGGGTGCTACTTCGTTCCCATTAGAACCACACGTATAATGAAATCAGAACATGGCTCGTGATCTAAACTTAATCAAACATGGAATTCGATGTAGTTAAAACACATGATTATGGATAATATCAATTAAAATTGAAGAATGTAGGGATTTGTAAGCAATTAGAGCACGAGATGGTGTGAAGCACCAAAGTCCATAATCCACTCGGTCACGTCTGCACCAGTACTACCAGTAAAAGCATAGGCAATACCTGAGGAGCTTGAAGTGGTTGTGGATGCGGTTGCAGTGTCTGTAGTGGTGGTGCCGGTGGTAGGAGTCATGATCTCTCGAATACAAGAGACAATATCATCCAAGCGAGGATCGACCTGGGAAGCAGGAATCTCTGAAGGCTCAACATGTTCTGCTACGCGACTTGAAATAGGATATCCATACTTCCGGTAGCATGTATCCCCTGCATATCATGGTCGACGACAAAATGTGTAGGGACCACGAGGGGTGCGTCCTCTAGACTAGATAGGCCCTCCTAGGCCATGAGAAGCGGCCATAGCAAAAGAGGACGGATGAGTGGCCATAGAAGGTATGATAATCTGGCTAAGACAGTTATAGACCTCCTCCATGGGAGGTATAGTGGCCCCAGTTAGAAGCTATATGCGCGCTGCATCGTACTTTGTATCAAGGTCGGCCATGAAAACCCCAACCATGGTGGAGTTTCTATAAGACTTCTGCTTCTCTAGAAGCTTCTCGAAGATGCCCCAGAGTGAAGAGTAGTACATGTGCAGAGGATGACCATTCTGTTTGGCATTGTAGATGTCAAACTGTAACTGAAGAATCTTGGCCTCATTCCTCACTTTTTTTATCGTAAAACGGGTGAACCCCCCTTGCGGGAGTCGCCGCCGAAAAAATTCATTAAAAAGGTTTAAGAATACATTACCGTGAACTCTAGAAACTATAGAGCGCGTTACAATGAGACACTACATTTTCAAAATAAAACCTCTGATTGTTGAAAACTAAATCATTTCATCTCATCCAAATGGACCATAGAACAACAAAAGGCTTCAAGCAGTCATCCGTTGAGTTGGTGTCGACTGTCCTTATAGTTCTCCAAAACTCTACCTCCCCCTCGCTCCTGACCCAAAGAACGCCTTCCTCCTTCCAGACTCGTTTAGACTTCAGGCACTTGAAGAACAAGTGCTCCGAGTCCTCTTCCATCCCATCGCATCTGCCGCACGTCGTGTCCTCCAGCCCTAATATCCGCCCCCTCCTTGCCTTATCACATAAGCATCCCCTTCTCATGCACCAAAGGAATATTTTGACACCGCAAGGTATCTTTGATACCCAAATGATTTTCACGTCCTGGCGGAGTTCCGTATCACGTTCATCTGCCCCACTTATCAGTTCCTTGTAAGCTTTCTTCACGGAGAATCTTGCATCCACCCAACAAAGGTGATCAATGTTCGACGAGAAGACCCCTGGCGCAGGCAGTTTGATCTGCAACCCGAGATATTCTTTCATGCGTTGGTGAGATAGGTCTGACAAAAACTACAGCGACCACATTCTGTCAATGGTCATCTGCAACAGTGTTCCCTCCAATTCAGCCAAAGAAAAAAGACGCGAAAATCTACCCTCCAGCACGTCGTCTCCAGTCCAATCGTCACGCCAGAATCTGAACAGGTGGCCATCCCCCACCTTATGTCGGAGCTTATGCACCACCGGTGGCAAAACATGACGAATACCAGCCCACAATGGCGATTCAAATCGACATGTTCTGGCCACAAGCTCACCCTTAACCCCATAAATAGTCCTTACTAGCCTAACCTCCAGCAAGGTTGAGGGACTCCATATGCCTAACTTGACGAATCCCAACCCACAATGGCCTTATTCTTCGCTTGAGCATAGGTGGAAGCCAAAGTGTCCCACATCGCCTTGGTAGTGGGCTGGTTCAGGATATCATTGGCTATCTCTGTGGTGATGGTCCCACATAGCCAAACATGTACATACGCGTCATCTTGCTTCCAAGAAGCATTCGCCCCAGTTGTATCTGTTGGCTCGGGATCTGTCAGGATGTGCTCCTTACTGTTGCACTACATGAGGGTGAGGAACTACATAGACCACAACTCATAGTTGGTCACATCCTAGCGATGGGAGCCGAGCCCTTGAAGACTCCAGATGAGAAAATGTCACCCTTGTTCTCCGACATGATGGAAAAATGGCCAAAGACAAAACTCAACTGGGGAGTAGGCATGTGTGAAGAAGTCTACATGGACATAAAGAGGGTTGATTGTATGTGTAGACTCATATAACCATCCTCGTCAATCGTCGTGCACGCTAGGGTCGGAAAAACACGATTTATGTGGTTGAAATCACATTATATAGTCAAAATCAAACCACAGATCGAACTTCAAAGGTGAAAGGAAGCATGTGAGAGGCCTTGGCTACGGCCCAGGATGCCGCCTTGAGGGCCAGAGATGGCTGCCGAAGAAAGGGAATGGCGGAGGCAGCAATGGTAGCGTTGGGGGGAGGGGGGGTAGGGTTAGGGCGGGATATGGGAACTCCGGTCTATGACTGTCGCTCCAATACCATGTTGAAGGAAATGAATGACTTGATTTATGAGAGGTCCTAGGGCTCCCTTATATAGGAGAGGAACCTATTGGGCAAACTACAAGAAGAAGATAAAAGAAATAGAAAACAAGCAAAGACAATAATGATAATAACAATATCTCAAAAATTACATGTGAGAAATTTGAAGATAATTCATATTTTATTTATGTAGGTGTGATATTTATAGCACCCACTTTAATGGTCTGGTGGTAGTGCAGCATGTCTACCGCCCAAAAGACTAGGGTTTAAATACCCCCTTGTGTGGGTGCGTTAGGTAGCTGACAAACAACATAAAACATGGTCGGATTTTTCAACATGGATTTGAGCAAGAATCCAAATAGCCGACCCTACTTAAAGTGGGAGAAGGCTTCGCCATTTTTAGGTGTGATATTTATAGTTTATTTATCCCTCAGGAAGATTTTATAAGAGAATAAAAAATATCAAATTTACATTGATAATTTTTACACCTCTGGCCACTACAGTTACCAAAACACTTGATCAAAGAAAATAGTTAAATAAAATTTGCATTAAAGCTCTTTTCCATTCGAATTCCGCTCTTTTCCATTCGAATTCCCAAGTATGTGAACCGGAACTCTAAACTTAAGACAGTTTCAAATTAAGATTATCTGAGGAAACTTGATCCTACCATATATATGTCTGAAGCAATTCAACTCCGTTAGAACCCTAAACCTTACTTGACAAGAGGATAAACCTTACTTGACAAGAGGATAGACCCCTATGATACAATTTCTCACATTCTTCTCCTAGTAAATCAGTTACAAGGAAATATATAATAAGCTCCATAGTCAAATAACTCCTCCAATGACGTGAAACTAAAGTCGACATCAGACAGTAGTTTATGTGGATCCTGAAGGTGATTGAATACCCATCTTTCCTGGTTTGCATACTTCTCATGCCTCACTACCATGTTTACCTCATGAATGAGATGAAGCATCCGAACATAGGGTCTCTTTTTTATTTAGGGATAGTTTAATAAACATATAAATCATAAACCTCACTTGCAATTCGATTTTTTTATTTCATTGATTTGGCCATGCACAAGTAGAAAGAATCACAGAAGTCTATTCACTTTTATGGAGATATACGTAGAGAAATTAGCAAATTAAAACACAATTAGAAAGATTTCAATAAGCACTATTCCACAAAGGAATAAAGCAAAATACAATCGATAATTTCAAAAGCAACCTAAGACCATTAGTGAAAATGCTCTACGACTATAAATATTGAATTCAACTCACTTGTCCAAGCTTGATATCCCCACGATTGGGATTGAACAATACATGTATATTTCCAACAACAAATATACGGTCGAGTGAACACCTAGAGCAGAAAAAAAATCAAGGGGTATCAGCAGCTACACTAGAAAAGGACTGAAAGAAAGCATATTCTGATTCTGTAATAATTATCCAAAATGAATAAAAGGAAAGACACGTGGAATTACTTGGCATGTTAAAATCTATACAAGATATAAAAATACGCTGCATGTCCCAATCATGGAAATAGATGCTGAGGCAAGCCAGGGGCACATGCTGTTTCCCTAGCTTTTTTTTGGCATGATATGGAGAGAGTGCCACCAGTTCCGTATGTTGATAGCAAATCTAGAGGCATGTCGGCTACTTTGACAATATATCTTACTTTAGAGGGCATCTTCCTAGATATTCTAAACTATCGACCAATGGGTGATATCATGGTATCAAACATCATGATATATCGATGATATATTGTTGATATATCAATATCGACAGGGTAGAGGTTTCGATATTAACACACACAACAATTTCCAGGATGTCAACTCATATCTCATCAATATCTCATGACATATCAGTATATCAGACAAAATCTGAAGATTTCAATACAAGATATCCCAGATGATACCAACCGTTACCCATCGATATGGGCCAATATTGCTCCATAACCTATTTTTAACTTTTCGATGATTCATTCGGGATTTTTCTTTTGAAGCAACTCCAAGTATTAAAAATATATATGATTTTTCTGGGGACGAGGGTGATTCCCCTCCCCCACCGCCGCAGGGAGAGCGCACATGTTCCCCGGTAAGCGAGACCCCAATTTTGAATGGGGGGTGACGATGGAGATGAAACAAATTTAGAGATGATCAAGAAAAGTCTGTATATGTATGTGTTATTATGCTCATTAGCTCGTTTGTATGATATCAGATATAACTTACCATTTTGTTAATATATAATATGTGACATGATGTAAAGTTAATGTACTAAATACACCTCCTTTATGGCTTGATAACACTAAGTTGTTCTTATTTGAATTTCATCGTCTCCTATCAAATATCTAATATCTGTTAGAAGTCAATAATCAGCATAAACAATAGGGATAGGGATGCAAATGGTCGGATACGGATACGGATATAGGTATTTACATATCCTTATCTATTTTTTAATACGAATACAGATGCGAATATGGATATTGACGGATACTAAAATTGTCTTACCATATCCTTAAAAAACGGATACTAATCGCACACGAGTAATGTTAGAAATACTCTATAGAATCTACTTCAATATATAAGAATTGGATGAAAAATACATGATATTAATTGACTAAATGTGTTTGTATAGTAAAAAATTATATAAATAAGGTAAAAGGAGATATAGAATTATGTTATATACAGTTAAAAATAAATCTATGACTATGTTTATATACGAAAACGGATATACGGATACGGATACAGATGTTTGCGGATATCAAAACTATATCCATATCTATATCCATTTTAAAACGGATACGGATACGGATGTCAAAATCTGTATAAAACGGATACGGTGACGGATCGGATACGGATATATCCGTAACTGTTTGCATCCCTAGATATGTGTGATATAATGTGTATTGGTAATGTTAAATATACCACATTCTTGCATATAATTGTGTATTTGTATGCTATTTATAATTTTAAGAACTAGGATGATCTTAATTTGTAAAAAAAACATTTTTGTGCCATTTCTGAGATATCCCCCGATATATCATAATATATCACCGATATATCCCTTTTCAGGTTGATCGATATATCAATATCGTTATTTCGAACCTCAGTGATATTATGGGGATTATACCACTATTATCGCATGCCTAAGATTGGAGATGTCAATAGTTGTCATAACTTTATAAGGAGGGGTTTTTTTTACTGTTGTTGTCCTTTTCCTTGTTTTTGCTTATTTTTGTCTTCAGTTTTTAGATGAATATTATGTTTTTCTTACTTTCATTATGCAACCGTCTACTTTTACTACTATTCACTTTTTGTTAAATAATGTAATAATTTAATAGCATGTACTTTTAATAAATGAAATCTTTCGATTCAATATATATGTGTGTGCATATGAATTCTTACATGATATGTTAATATAAACACTTGTGATATAATAAAAATATATGATTTTACATATCAACTTCTCTTAAACCCTCAAATGTAAGATAACAATAGAATTACATTATTTATATATTTAGAGCTAGTAGAAACATTAATATTTTTAAATTAACAATTTTAAATTAGTTTTGACATGATTGAGATTCCATCTATATACCCTTTTTCGATGTTAGCAAAACGACATCGATGTCGACATTTAGAACCTTGACTCCACGTAATTTTGGATTATTGGTTAGACACAATCAAGAAATGAGTGATTCACATAGCCACATTTGGCTAAGTACTTACTATTGGTTTCGGAGGTGGTTAAACGTGTTTAAGGCAGCACTTTGACATACAAACTCCCAAACAATCCAATGGTGATAATCCACGTATCACTCAACCAAAATGGGAATTCATAGCAGCTAGTTATTTATGTTAAAATTTTGATATCAATGTGATACTCAAAAAAGCAGCATGCAAAAAATTACATGATGAATAGTACATCAAACACTTAGGGCCCGTTCGGTAGGAGAATAAGCAGGAATAAGGATGGGGAATAAGGGGAATAAGGGTCTATTCTCCGTTCGGCTAGAGGATAAGAATAAGGAGAATAAGGTAAAATAAAGGTAGGTAAGGTGGGATAAAGATAGGAATAAGAGTGAAATAAGATGGAATAATGGGGAATAGTCGTACCACGGGGAAGCGTATTGGGGGCTTATTCTCCTTATTCCATTCCTCCTTATACCCCAAACGAACAGGGCCTTAAGGACAGCTTAAGAAAAGCTTCCAGCAGTTGCCACTGCCATTGTCCACAACAAGTCTTTATATAATGCATACATGTGAGTTCTAAAACTCATATTTGTACAAGGGATTTTATCAGTTGTATCAATATGAGATATTGCAATATCAGTTATATCCTTCCCTTTTTGTAATATCAGTTCAAACACCTTACATATACCACAATAATCACATGTGCCCCTCGGGTTAGTTGCCGTCCATCCCCAATGCAAACAGACATTAATTTTGGGACACAAGGGGAGTTAGGTTTAAAAAATGGTTGAAAGTCATCTCACTCCCCCCACCCCATCTCCCCCTCCTCCTCCTCCATCACTCGCTCCTCCTCCGCCCCCCTCCTCCTCTTCCATCCTCCTCGGCCCCCTCCATGCCCTGCTCCTCCTCTGCCCCCTCTTCCTCCACCCCCTACCTCCTCTACCTCCTCTCCCCTGCTCCATTACCGTCCCTTCCTCCTTCACCCCCCTCTGCCTCCACATATGCCCCCTGCTCCTCCATTGCCACCCCCCTCCCCCTCTGAGGGAGCTGGAGCAATGGGTTCAGTGCCTTTAATGCGGAGCAAACAGTGTGATTGAGATCTGACGGCATTTGCGAACTGGGGGACCACCCTTTTGGAGGATTCTTCATGTCATAATAGTACATGAATGTGGAGGACGCAAACGAGAGCTACATGGACATGGAGGCGAAGGTGGTACAGACCCACGCCCATGTTTAGGTCGTGACCCGCAGGTGATCCGGTCAGCTTGTTCGGGCCCACGAGCTCTATCTGGAGGTATTTCATCTCTATGTAGCCTCTTTCTAGAAATTTACTCTATAGACTATGTAGGGGACGACGAAGGAGGAGGGGCTGGAGGAGGAGGAGGATGGGTGGGTGGGGGAGTGTTGGATAGGTATACCTCTCTTAACTGCATCATGGTTTGAAAAAAAAACATGGTTAAATTCAACTCATTACCGGTTAAAGTAACGGAAGGGTACAAGTAATTGAACGACAAGAAGTCAAGAGCACAACTGATATTCAAAAAAAAAGGAAGGGACATAACTGTGCAATATCTCAGAGGGGTGCAAGTGAAAAAACCCCTTTAGACAAATACCAAAATGGATTTGTTCCATTTATGCACATATCCTTCCGTTAGATTTCCATCAAGGAATATAAGTGAAGCTAATGATTTATCAGAGCTGTTGAAACAATCGACTTGGGCAACCATGTAACAAGGCAAGACAAGGGTGAATGACCTCACCGTAAAGGGAGCCAAAGGAGAGGTTAGTTAACCAGGTTAAGTACCTAAATCAAAGTTATCATCAAAAATCTAGTCTAGGTTATGGGCTGCCCGGGACTCGAATCAGGAACTAGTCGAATGGAGTAGATAATTTTTCTTTATTGCAAGAAAAAAACCCTCCCCAAACCGTGCTTGCATTTTTCATTGCACATGGCTTTCCCTATGTATACATCTAAAACTTAGATTAAAAAAATATAAGAAAGTTGACTGCTCAATTGACTTAACCACTACTGCACGAGCATTTCAAAAGAAAAATGAATAAATTTCTCTCTCTCGAACATTATTATTAGATTATTACTATTATATTTACACAGTCTCTATCCAATCTACATTTCACAAAAACGTGAAATCAAAGTGGGTGAGAAGTTGCTGGAAGACATGGAAATAAGGGTATTATTTCCAAAGTTTTACCTAGATAAGATATGCCCTATTTGTAAGACGGAACACCGGTTGATATGATCTTCAACCCATTATGAGTACCCTCACGAATGAACGTGGGGCAGATATTTGAATGTTCGCTGGGGCTAGCAGGGGATCTGCTAAACAGACATTAATTCAAAGTTATCATCAAATTTCTAGTCTAACATAAAATCATGAAAAGACTCTCTCTTAACAAAAGAAAATTTGTAATAAAAAGGAAAGATGGTCATCTCCTTCAGAAATTTTGAAAGACAAATTTTTCTCTCTTTTTCTACCCTTTTCAGCATCTTGACCCTTCTCTTCCTCATTTCTCGAATGATCCTTCTCTAGTGAACTCTCCAACAGTCCCATTCCTCCTTCCACCAAGCACATAGAGAGGTGTCTTTGAAGCGTTGTGCCCATGTCATCAAGGCAAGGTTCAAGAAAGCGGTATGCGTATGCATTCGTACTGGTCACCGAATACTGATTAAGCGATATACGGGGGTATATGCGGTTCTACGCGGTTTTCTAATATTTAATATAAAAATAAATAAATATCTATGAATAACATTACCACTGAATTTATGTATTTAAGTGGAGTTAAAGAAGATCTAAGAAAAACGGTTGATGCTAAATGGGTGTGTATATATGCTTTTAATTGCCTCATACTTCATCACAAAAAAACATTTACCATAAAAGCTTCACACATTATATGATTCGTAATAACAAAACTTCAATATACATACATGCACTACGTGAGAAAAACCTCAATCGACATATATAAAAAATATTCGACGATACATTACATATACTCGTGAAATCAATAAATGAGAAAAACATAAACATTGCATATACATAATGGTATAATGCATTGCAATTGTATAGAAATGCATGTCATATTCTTACCACTGAATGAAGGAAGAGGCAGAGTTACGGAATTAAGGACCTAAATGAGAATATTGAAAAGTTGGAGCTGCTGGAGCAATATACGGGGCATATGCGGGATATACGAGGCATATGTGGGGCATATGCAGGCCGCATATGCGAAGAGGGCGCTTATTGCACTGATTCATGTAATCGGTGCGGTCTGCATGCCGTGCAGGCATATGCGGCCGCATATACGGCCCGTGCGGCCGATTTAGTGAACACTGCATCGAGGCATCATGAAGTGTGAAAGGTTATACATACATACCACTCACTGCATATTAATATTATAAAACTTATATATTACGTAATTTATTACATGTTTACGTGTCTTCATCTCAATATTATTGTAGAAATATTCTCTTGTACCATGTAAAAAACAGATAATTCGGAAGCGTATTAGCGATGAAGAATAAAAAATGGTGGAACAACGTCGGAATTTTACGTAGAACCCTACTCCGTGAGGAGAGGGATGAAACCATGGGAGAAGGCCTCACAAGGACCGGATACTATGTTATTCCTTTCTCTCAACTGGTACAATGGGTGTGGGGCTCCTTATATTGTCACATTGAATCTCCAAGTCCCACGAATAATCGATGTGCAACTAAACATAAGAAGGTGCCATAATTGGACCATGGAGGGATCCAATTACCTACATGTTGATGCATACTCTAACAATCCCCCTCAAGCTGGAGTATGCAATGCTCAACTTGAACACGGAGAAAGAAATCTCCCACTTAGAATACAAGACACTACAAACAATATCAACTCAACACATACTCTACCAGTTGACACAGTTGTCTGCTGATAATATCGTTTGTCATGCCGTGCAAGTGAGGAGGAACTGAAGGGTTGGAGTGTGAATTGAACTAGGTTCCTCGTCGGAGAACATGTGCTATGTATTGCATCTGCCAGAGCCATTGAAACCAGAATGAGTCTCCTCGTCAGAGTACTCTGGCCCGCCACATGTAGAAGACTGCATCATGTGGATAACTGCTCCAACTCTGAAAAATCAAGCAAAGAACATCGCTAATTATCCATACGTAGATTTCTAAAGATGGGTCTCTCTCATAGGGACCTCAAAGTGGGTTCTCTCTCATAGGAACCTCGGAAGGATCTTATAGTGGAGTTCATGAACACTGGAGAATGGAGTTTGAAAGTATCCTCATTAGAGAACTGGGTCTTTCCCATACTGGCTCAGAGAATGAGATCTCTACTCTGGAGTCCCTATGAATCCACATGAAAACTCTAGCCTACAATGGCTGAGAAAATGGGATCTCTATTATGAAATACATATAGATCACATGAAAACTCGAAGTCTAAATCAAAGATGGGAACCTCTCAAATAATGATCGCAAATATGTGTGCCTTGAACTGTAGACTCTAACGCAATCTGTAGATTCTGAAATCTGACATGTAGAACTCTACATAATACTCCTCATTTCTCTCATACTGGTCGAAATAGATGTTGCGTGTAGAGATATGGAGATAATATCTGTTGGACCTAAAGGTAAAGGGAGTCTTCATGTGCGCATGTGAATTATGTTTTGCTCTGTGACATGGAATCACGAAACTAGTGCAGAATTAGGATTTCATAAATAACCTTTGATGAATCTTCCTCTCCAGAATACCTGCCACCCAAGAATTAGGGTTTAGAAACCCTAGAATTTGTGGAAATTAATGATGTGAACCATTCTACACAAGTTGAACAAGATGTTATGCATGCTTCATAGAATTAGGCTGTCGGCGTCGACGATGAAAATTAGGGTTTCAATAAACCCTAGAACTAAATCTTGAACACGATCACGAACTTGAATAATACAGAATAATAATCTTCAAATATAAATCTTCAAGAACAACCAAGAACCAAATATGCTATGTCAATTGGATCTCAAATAAGTCAAGAACATAAAATAAATCATCAAGAATCGAACCCTCTCTAACACCATGTAGAAATATGCTCTGATTCCGTGTAGAAAACGATAATGTGGAAGCGTATCAAAGATAAAGAATAAAGAACAGTGGGAAAACACCAGGATTTTACGTGGAAGCCTACTCCATGAGGAGCAAGATGAAAGCACAGGAGAAGACCACTCAATGGCCAGATACTCTGTTATTCCTTTCTCTCAACCGATACAATGGGTGTCGGGCTTCTTATATAGCTGCCATTGAATCTTCAACTCCCGTGAATAACCGATGTGAAACTAAACACAAGAAGGAGTGTTGATTGGACCAATTACCCACCTGCTGACGCATACTCCAACAATTGTCAAGGCACCATGTAGCTCCCTTCTTTGAAGAGGACATTAAGAAGGCAACCTTCGGACTAAATGTAGATGGTGCGCTAGGGCCAAATGGCTTTGAAATTGCATTCTGCAAGAAATTCTAGGAGCTTGCTAAAGAGGACATTATCGAAGTTCGTCAAGAAATCAAGGTTTTGAGTAGTTAAATAAGGTGTTGATATTCCTACTCCCAAAAAGGGAGACCCAACCAGAGTGGAAGACTTCAAACCGATAGCTTTGTCGAACAGCATCCATCTCATCATTGCCAAGGAGTTTGCCAACCAGTTTTGTCCAGTGCTAAATGATATCATTTCTCCTTAGTAGTCTTCCTTTGTACCTGGGAGTCTAATGGCAGATGGTTGGATATTGGCTTCAGAGATCGTGATGACTGGCAGAGGGATCAGGACATGAGTATTTTATGTAAAGTATACTTTTCAAAGGCCACGACTGTATAGATTGGCACTTCCTTTTGGGCATCCTTGGGGAAAAGAGGCTTCCCCAACACCCGGGTGGCATAGATGAAAAGGTGCGTCAGAAAACATCATATGCAGTGCTAGTAAATGGTTGTCCTAAGGGGGGGTTTCCAACCCCAACGTGGGGTGAGACAAGGTGGCCCTTTAGCCTCGTTACTCTTTGTGATAGTGGCTGATGCTCTGGCAGTAACGATGAAGTTGGCAATATCATGGACTATACACGGGCCATAACCACTCTCCAGCATGCAGATGACATGGTGATCTTTATAGGCATGAAAATGACATATGTTCAAAGGGCCTCACACATCATGGAGAGTTTTGGTGATATTTTAGGTGTCAAACTAAACAGAGAGAATTCTACATTTGTTCCTTTTGGGTTGAGCCACGCCGAGATACAAGAGATTGGTGATATCTTACATTGCCCGAAAGGAAATCTCCGTATTACCTATTTAGGCTTCCTCTGGTGACAAGTTGTCCTCGAAGTGTAAATTCGAATGTGGTGCTGGAAAGATTGGAGAACAAGCTAGTGAGATGGAAGACGTTATTATCGAAAGGTGAGAAGATGGTTCTTCTCAAACATGTGCTATTTGTTATACATGTCTTCTTCTGCTCCACTAGATGGATACCTGCACGTGTACATGCACGTCTCAGAGGCATGATGAGGAGATTTCTTTAGTCAGATGGCAAGCAAGAACGAAGAGGTATTCACCTTATGGGTTGGGAGGTGGTGGCATGTAAAAATAAAGATGGGGGCTTCAGGATTTTAAAGTTGGAATGCATGAATAAGGCACTACTCTCCAAGTGGGTGCTTAGACTACGAGGGGAGGAGGATCCGATCTGCAAATTGATGAGGAAGATCAATGGGATTCTATTGTATTCCATGAGGTTATTACGCAACAGAAGCAATTTAGTGGCCAACCTCCCCGTTATCGTCCCATCAGGTTGGCATTCCTGTCGAAATGCATCAACCATATCACGAAATCTGTCCTCCATAAGTTAAGAAGGTTAACTTCTGAAAGGCGAATTAAACCTGGGGGTGTCCCAACTTTGATGTTAGAATCTTTGCGTTTTTTGTCTAGAGAAGCTGATTAGTTGTTAGAAAAATAAACATGCGGAAGCGAACATGGAAAAAGATAAAGAAGAATAAGAACAACAGGATTTAACGTGGAACCCTACTCCCTAACGAGCGGGATGAAACCACGGGAGAAGCCCTCAAAGGTGCGTATGCTTTATTGCTCTTTCTCAATGGTTACAGTCTGGGGCTCCTTATATAGCCTCCACAGAGCCTCCAAGTCCCACCACCGGTAGATGTGGGACTAAACATGTGGATGGGGTAAATGGATCTCTCCAGGATCCATTTACCCAGCTACAACTCGTACGGTGCACAACCAAATACTCCAAGTCTCCAACACTCCCCCTTAAGCTAGAGCATGCAATGCTCAGCTTGGACAAACATAAAGAAACTCAACTCACGCTACAGGACACTACGGACAATATCAACTCAACGTGTACAACTGTCAGCTGCTGTCGAGGACGTTGCTTCGCATGCCGTGCAGGTGAGGAGGACGAACGGGCTGGAGTGTAAGTCTGCTGAATCTCCTCGTCGGAGAGCATGTGCTCTGAACTGCACATGTCAGAGTCACTGCAACGGGAAATGAGTCTCATCGTCGAAGTACTCTGGCCCATCACAAAATGTGGACAACTGCTCCATCTCTGGAAAGGGTCGAACTGAAAAGGCCGTGGAAGTTCAATCCTCGTCGGAGTCCACGATCGCTGGAGAATGGAGTCTGAAAAGTCTCCTCATCGGAGAACTGGGTCTCTCCCATCTGGCACAGAGAATAGTACACTACTCTGGAGTATCTATGATACCACATGAAAACCCTTGCCAATATGGCATAGGGAATGGTCCTCTACTCTGGAGTCCCTATGGCTCACATAAAAACTATGGCTGAAATAACAAAAGATGATGGGGACCACGAATAAACGATGGCATATGTGTGCTCATCTGAGAAGAAGACCGCATACTCGTGCGTGTCTGAAACTGGAGACTCTGAAAACTTCTGACGTCGAGTCTAAACAATTGTAGAGTCTGAATCTGAATGGTCTGGAGAATATCTGAATCTGGAACTGGAGAATCTGAATAAACATGTGACTCTATATAATACTCCCCCTTTCTCCCATACTAACCAGAATGACATTGTTGACCAAGTTGGGAGAAGAGAATAAAATGGGGAGACAAAATAAAATATCAATAAGCCGTTCACAAATTTGTCGACTTTTCAAACCATTCATCATTTTTCTTTTTCTTTTTTGAAATATGCGGAAGCGAACATGGAAAAAGATAAAGAAGAATAAGAACAGCGGGATTTAACGTGGAACCCTACTCCCTAAGGAGCGGGATGAAAGCACAGGAGAAGCCCTCAAAGGGGTGTATGCTTTATTGCTCTTTCTCAATGGTTACAGGAGGTCTGAGGCTCCTTATACAGCTTCCACGGAGCCTCCAAGTCTCACCACCGGTAGATGTGGGACTAAACATGTGGATGGGGTAAATGGATCTCTCCAGGATCCATTTACCCAGCTACAACTCATATGGCGCACAACCAAATACTCCAACAGTTGTAGATGACCTCAATGTAATGTCTACAAGAAAAGTAACCCAACCAATCAAGATTACCACTGAATTATGGATAGTATACCATATACATGCCGATGATAATCAAAGACAAAACCAGAGTCCTAAGCAAGATTATCCTTCAAGGACGATCCTAATTTTGGGATAACCCCATGAATTAAGCCCACTAGTAAAATGAATTCAAAAAAGATTGGATTTTGCATATAACAATTTTGTTAGGTTTCACAAAAAAGGAGTTCTCTTCCTATATATGAATAAGACGGAAAAGACCCGACCCCACCAATGTAGAATAGAAAAGATGCAAAAAGTTAATTGGTTGGTACTAACCTATCAACTATCAAATAAACCCCAAAGAAGCTAGGACAATTAGGTCTTTGTTGTCACAAAGTTACATGAAAAATAAACGATATCCAAGTACCAAAAAGTATTGTCAGAACAAATCAACAAAAAGAAAACATTGAACAAATCAAATACATACTCTGCTTTTTGGAAATTTCCGTTGGCACAAGTGGAAGGCTCATCAGCATGCATCTATACATAAAAGAAGCACATATGGATAGTTTTTTATTAAACCAGTGACTTCCAACACAAATGGCATAGAATGGGATAATTTAAAACGTTATGATTGCATATAATATGAATTGCATTTGGAAGCTGCTGTATTGTCATGGTAAAAAATGCATTTATGGACATGAGATAATTGCTTCCAAAATTCAGCTGCCATAAAGTCTCAATATCAGAACTAAACAAACAAGTGACAACCTCAGTTTCAGACACATGCTTGCTTCTCTTAAATGTGTTTTCTTATTTGTAAGTTGTGCATTCTCCTATGCAACAAAGGTTACAATTTAGATCTTAAGTAATCAATTCCTCTACAAGGTGTATCTGAGCCAAATTTCCCAGATACAGACTCAAAAACAGCTAAGCTGCTGATCTCCATTATTTCTCGTCCTTTACATTAATAATCATCAGAGACTCAGCAAATTTTGTGAATATTCTACATGCCACGAAACTGCAGATCATGCTTGGAGAGCCAAGAACCTACATTATACTAATGTCATCATGCCCCGGCAACGCGTGAGTTGTGACGACACCTGAACATATGTACCCTTGTGGACTAAGGCAAGCAGGGCTCTTAGTTCACCTTCCTTGCATACACGTTGTCTGCCAAAAAGCAGAAGTCGATACTTTCAGTATGACATGCTTATCTTCCTTTGTACAGTACGAGCCTATTTGTTCAAAGTTAAACATATGTGACCATGTAATCTTGCTTGAACATTATGTGCCTTTGTTGCGTGTGTGTGTGTAAAACTCCATGAGCGTCGAAAGCCACAACTCAACATCTAATCTCTGTGGTGAATCATTTCAATTCCTGACATTGGATCCCATTGACATGACCAATAAGCAATTTATATACATAATTCCGACAGTGCGAGAAAAGCTGGAGTTCTATCTATTATTATCTAGTTAGGGGTTTGTCGGGCTCTTCTTTGGTCCAAAATATCTACAATGTAAGTCACTACTGACAGAAACATCGAGTATTTCAGCATGTAAAATATGATTTCCCATAGTGGCACAATCATGTTGGAGAATTTCACATGCCTACATCCAGTCAAGCGAAGAGTAATTCACCCAAAAGCCTCGCAAATAGAAATTAGTGACCCTTGTATAATCTCCCATTATTCTCTGCATGTAGTATCATATGATAGGTAGTGACAATGCGGGAAAAATAGTAATCACTGATTGAGGAAGGGGGGAAAAGTAAAATGATTGTTATTCTACCTTTTGGAAGGATAAGCGGTGATAATCATAGTTGTATGAGAATAATTTTATTTGGGGTAACTCTTATTCCAAGGGTTTATTCTTGCTTAACTCTAAACCAATCAGGGACATGGTTGCTTATCAAAATGGCATCTCATTTACAAGCTCCTAGTGATTATGTAACGTGGTATTCAAAAGTATATGTTTTTCTAGGACAAGTGTGATTAATATCTCAAGTAACATCTGAAAAATAACGCCGTCAGAGTTAAAGTCTTGTTCGTGTTGCTACTCCCAAGCCCGGATAAGGAGGGTTGCATTAGATAGCCAAGAGCATGTGTATAATTTTTAACACGAAATGTTGCATGTAATCAGAATCTGTTGTGTCTTTACTTAGAGAGCATGTCCAAGCTAATCATGCATTAGCTTTATGGGAGGGGGGAGGGGGGGGGGGGGTTGGGTTAAGATTTTTGTATCGAGAATCTCTATGTTAGTTCCCCATCGCTTATGTGTCCTTGACCACCATCCCTCATATATAAGTTGTAATCTCTCACAATAAAATAAGTTTCTAGTTTTGCCAAATAGTTAAGAATTGAGTGATATATTTGTATTGGAGTTTCTCTATTTTTGTCCCCACATTGCATACGTGTTCTTTTTTACCACCATCCCAAACACAGTTTTTTGTTTTTCTAAATAGTTAAGAATCGAGTGAAGAACATACCTTAAATACACAAAGCTGAGCCACATTGTTTCGAAGTCCAAACTTCTGAAATTCTATGCTTTCATGGTGTAAAACAGTAAATCTGTATCAAAATAAAATCTCAGTCAAAATAGACAACTACCTCTAGTTCAGTCCACATCCCACAAATTCATGTATACTCCAAGCGGTTTTATAATTAATCTTATCAGTACGAGCACTATATGGTTGTCAATCCGTGTTTGTAGACACCAAAGAGATGACAGGTCATAGGAATTATGCATTATGCATCGTGTTGGGAGTTATATTCGACTAGTCGTTTTCCAAACAAAAAAATTAACATAAATATCCTATAATTGCATCGGATAAGTTCCTCATCACGCAATGTAAGTTGAGTATGCCACTACGTAAATGCAACTTTTTTTCTTGATCGTATTAAAAATCCATGGCAAATGCAATAGATCTTGTACATGCACAATATCCGATCCATAAATGTAATATCTTTCATACTTGAGGTCCCTGCTTCGCACCGACCTGGGGGGGGGGGATAGATAAAATCGACTTTGAATGTAAACCAACAATAACTACACCACAAGACTTCATCATTCGTTTGTTAGCATCACTGACATGACCTTATGTTAAGGAAAGAGGGATTAAGAAAAGGGATTTTTACACCAAACCCAGAGTAATTTCGCAATAACATTCATAACTCTGCATAATCGCGAATTACATGAGAAACACTGGATAGTCACTCTGTCTCGCACTCACAACCCTCCGTTAGTTTAATATGTTAACTCAATCATATGAATGAGTTAATCTAACTCATCGTCAATCCAACGGTTAGGAAATAAAAAAACCTCTCCCTTCATCCACCTTCCTCAGCTTATACCCCTACCTCCTCCATCTGACCTCCTTCCCTGCCCCCGTCGCCGACCAACCATCTCCATCCAATGTCCCAGCCATACCTCAACCTGCAGGGACGGTGCGAGCCATAGCAAGAACCAATTGGAGAAGGACGGGGGGCAGAAGGAGGCGGGTTGAGGGCTTCAAGCAGGGGAGCAGTGGGCTGCAGGGATTCGAGCAAGCAAAACTTGGGTCGCCGGGCAAAGCTTGGTGTTACTACTGGTGTGGGGATTCGAGCAGGGGGCAGAAGGGGAGGAGACTCACTTGGCGGCGGGCTTCGATTAGGGGAGAGCTGGCAGGCCACGAGTTTAGGGGCCGGGGTGGGGGGCTTTGAGGAGGGAACTTTGTGGGCGGGGCTTTGTGGGCGGGGCTTCGAGCAGAGGAGGGAACTTGGCACGGGCGGGGCTTCGAGTAGGGGAGCAGCTCGGTCCTTGAAGGCGGGGGGGAGGGTCGAGCAGGGGAGGAGGACCTAGCAGGGGAGCTCTAGGAGGAGATGGGGTCCTTCGTGATGGGGGGGAGGGTCGAGCAGGGGAGGAGGACCTAGCAGGAGGGCGGGGGATTTGGGGGGGGCGGGGGGGCTTCGAGCTCAGCGGTGGTCGAGGGGACCTCTAGGAAGAGTTGGGGTCCTT
Organism: Ottelia alismoides; assembly: GCA_037367405.1. Taxonomy (NCBI): domain Eukaryota; kingdom Viridiplantae; phylum Streptophyta; class Magnoliopsida; order Alismatales; family Hydrocharitaceae; genus Ottelia; species Ottelia alismoides. The sequence continues at coordinate 77,801 of JAZKJV010000929.1, forward strand.
GGTGGCGGGGAGGGTAGAGCAAGGGAGGACCTGGCGGGAGGGCGGGGGGCTTCGAGGGAACTTGACGCGGGCGGGTTCGAGGATGGAATCGGGAGGGGGGCGATTCGAGGAAGGAGCTCGGCGGCCAAGGGGCTTCAAGAAGAAGGGGGTCAAGCAGGGGCGAAGCTTCTGGAACTATGCGTTGGGACTATGCTCCATAAATGACCTTCAGTAGGCAAAAACCTTCTTACAATTCTCCTGACGCTTGAATATGAGAGATTAACCCTCTCGAAGTATTCATTAACTAATGCATTTTGCAAGTCGACCACAAAAGAGAAGATATAGAAGAAGTCCATTCGATGGTCTAGGTTAAACCTTTGGCAACGAGTCGTGCCACATATCTTGAGATTGTTACATCTGGAATGTGCTTCCCTATAACACCATTTTAGAGTGAACCACCCTGCAACCCTCGAGTGGATCCGCCGAGGTCCAATCATCCAAGTATCCACGAATATTGTGGAAAAAACAATGGGATGGAATGAATTAATATTATTCATTAATGCTCTCTCTATATATATTTATAGTACAAAAAAGTTAAAATATAAGCGTATAAACATGGAATGAAATCAAAGGAGAATACTTAAGATCTCATAATATTCCAAGAAATCTCTTTAATCTCCGGAGAATATTGTAAAATCTTTAAATACGTTAATAAAAGGTAAATATATAATCTTTCACAATCCCCCTCGAATTGGATCGTAACCACAAATCATGCCCAACTTGGATGTAAGATATGTCATGTGCTCCTTTGATAAAATCCTTAGTGAAGATATATGCAAGTTGATGTTATGTAGAAATATAAGTAGGCATCTGCTATTCTTCACTGACATCTAATAAATTAATAATCCACTTCAACGTGTTTGGTCCATTCATGAAAAACATGATTAACTACAATATAGATGGCAGAATTGTTGTCACAACAAAGGGGAACCAAAAGTTTAATTGAGATATCGATTTCCTTTAGAAAATATATAAGGTAGCTAATCTTAAGGTGGCTTGAATCATATCTCTATACTCTACCTCTACATTAGATCTGGATCCACACCCTACTTCTTGCTATGCCATGTAACAAGATTACCTCCAATAAGCATAGTAAAAATAGTGGTAGATCTTCTATTTTTAGTGGAGCTAGCGTAGTTTGCATCTTTGTACGAAATAACATCAACATATCCCCTTAAAGCATAGAAAAGTTCTTTCCCGTGTGAACTCTTCAAGTATATAAGGATAAGAAGAACATCACGTCGTTGTATGTATTTAGGGTTTTCCACACATTGGTTGGCTCCGGTCATGGCATATGATATGTTTTGCCTTATGACAGTAAGATAAAATCCTTCATACTGAGCTTAAATACATCTTGGTGTTTTCAAATAACACGTCGTCAATGGTAGCATGGCGTTGAGACTCTGTCGGGATAGATGATGTCTTACAAAGTAAGCAGCTTCCTCAAGAATGTCAAGATCGTACTTCCATTAAGAAAGAAGTCACCTAGAATAACGAGTAACTTCAGTACCCAAAAATACTAACAAACCAAGATCTTTAGTAACAAACACCTTCTACAGGAAATCCATGGTCTCTAAGATGCACGCATTACCATCACCAATGATAACCATGTCATCAACATAATAAGCAAAAATACCAGTACCTCCAATCAGTCATCTGACAAACACGGAGTGATCAGAGGAACTCACGTGAAAGCCAAGAGAGCATATCCAAATAGTGAGCCTATCAAACAAGCTCTGAGACTCTACTTTACACCATAAATAGCCTTGTGAGTTCACAAACACTCTCCCTCGATGACATACCCTGAAGGTTGAGATATATAAATCCCTTCATGAAGATCTCCATAAAAGCATTCTTCACATCAAGTTAGTAGCATGGTCAATCTTTGTTACTAGCAATAGACAAGATCATGTATATATAGCGTATTCTAACAACAAAAGAGAATGTCTTAAAGTAGTCTAAATCCCATAGGTTGGAATGAAGCCTTTGGCAAGTAGCATGGCCTTCAAGTTGTCCAATGAGATATCATGAGCATGTTTTCTCATAAAGACACATATGAGCAACATGACTAACACTTGGGACAAGGTAACAGATCATGAGTGTCTTTAGAAGAGCATCATCCAATTCCTCACGAATAGCATGTTTCCACCATGTATCTTACGTAGTTGTTTGGTGACCTCTTGATATCAAGACTGTCATAAGAGTGTATGTAAATTGTTGATCACCACTAGACAAATCATCAGTAGTGAAATATGACATACGGTTGTACATCGTCAAATAGGCTTCCTCATGGCAATGGGAAGCTCATGTCTTAAAGTAGTCGATCCCATAGATTGGAATGAAACCTTTGGCAACTAGCATGGCCTTCAAGATGTCCAGAGAGCCATCATGAGCATGTTTTCTCGTAAAGACGCATATGCAAGCAACATGATTAACTCTTGGGACAAGGTAACAAATCATGAGTGTCTTTAGAAGTAAGAGCATCCGATTCCTCGTCCATAGCACAATTCCATCATGAATCTTGCATAGTTGTTTGGTAACCTCTTGGTATCAAGATTGTCATATAAGCGTATGCAAATTGTCCGTCGCCTCTAGACAAATCATTACTAGTGAAACATGACATAGGGTTGTACATTGTCAAACAGGATTCCTCATGGCAATGGGAAGCTCAATTGACGGAGAATTATCATCTGTAGTTTTATCGGTTTAAGGATTATCTATTTATCGGTCATCAACCTGCAAGACTTGTGGAATAGGTAAAGAGATGATTTCAGGCAACTGTCTGCGCCTCCTTTGTTAAACATGGAGTGAAGGAGAAACACCAAAAGGGATATCCCCGATATTATCAGTAAAAAAACACGATCTCTTGAAAAATGTAACACATGTTGGGGAAAATAATGATGGCCAACCGCATCATAACATTTGTATCCCTTTTGGGTTCTAAAATACCCAAAGAAAATGCATTCTATCACATGAGAAGAAAGCTTATCTTTGATGTAGAAGTTATGAAGAAAACTAGTGCAACCAATACAGAGTAGAAAAAATGGCTTATAATCGAGATGAAGCGGTGAGAATGGAGTGCCTCCTAATATAGACGTGGGTACTCGATTAATCAAATAAGTTGCAGTGAGAACAGTATCAGCCCGCAAAGATTTTGGGGACCTTCATCTAAGAGTAAGGAGAGTACAAGCTATGTCACGAAGATGACAAAGTTCCTTTTCTGTAATATCATTATGCTATGAATTGTTGGGGCACAATGAATGATGTACAGTACCTTAGGAACCAAAGAAACTGACCAAATCATTCTGCATAAACCCAAAAACATTATCAAATCTAAATATTTTAGTGTTGGCCGAAAAAGAAGTTTTAAACTCTACAAAGGTCGACTCATGACAACCCAGTTTATCTGTGGTCATTCTTTTGTAAACTAGATCTATCAACTTTGACTATAGTCATCAACAACAACAACAATAAAGCAAGGACCCCAACCAGTAAAGCAAGGACCCCCAACCATCAGAGTGAGCTAAATCAAACATAAACCACCTTCATGGCTCAGCTCATTGAAGAAAGGATACCTAGTGATGTTTCCCAAACTAGCCATCTAAGAGCACTAGACAAAGAATGTCCAAGGTATAGATGACACATATAACAATCAGCACGAATAGACACAACACCAACAAAGAGTTATCAAAGATATCAAGATAATAAAGTTCACGGTTCTCATAACCACCAAAAATTTGCAAAATCTTGATATCATGGAAGTAGTAGTGTCATCGATTAACAATAAATAGATAGAGAACTTAAGCTCCACATATAATTTATGAAAAGAAAGAGAACTTAAAGGAAAATCATGAGCACGATATACACCAACGTTAAATCTAGAGGAGAAATCCATAATTCCGACAGATCTAACGGAAGAAAGACATTTGGCAGATTTAACTTACCTCAGAGAAATAAATGGTTGAGAAGAAGAAAGAGAGCTACCATCACTAGTCAAATGATTTTAAACCCTCAAATCAATAATCCACTGACGACTAAGAGTAGATATAACATTAACCTTAATAGTAGTGATTATATAAGATACAGTAGTAGCCATAGCATGTGATGTACAAATATTGTGATGAACCTAATTCATAGGGTCATTTCTGAGAAGTCGCACAAGACTACAGTAATCTTCAATAGATTAAGATGTCAGAATGCAGAGTGAAATACTTGAAGCAATAGATTTTGCCTCTAGAAAGAAAGCTGAAGACCTCTTAGTCATTATGCATATGTATAACAAATAGCACGCAACTTTATATCTCGATCGTCTTATAGTAAAAATCCAAGTCTCCAAGCAATGATAAATCTCAAAAAGCGTGAAGAAGGCACATAATGCACAGTGCGGAGGCGGCGACGACGTTGAAGGCACAGGGCTCATTGGAGGCATAGGCCTCCACTAGCGCGGGCCGACGGCAGTGCTATAGGCGTGGCTGCTAAAAGGAGGCAGTGCTACAGGCACGGGCCTGCCGAGTGGTAAAAGGGCGAGGACCATGTTGGGCAGAGCTTTGCAAAGAAGGAGATGATGAGTAGCATTTTGGGTAAGACATGCCAAGAGCTCCAATCTCTTATCATTGCTATGATACCATGTCTAAAAAAATGGAATGAAATGATTGATATTAATCATTAATGCTTTATCCCCATATTTATAGGTGTAGAAAGGCTGAAATAGAAATACATAAACATATAATAAAATCAAAGTTGAATGATAAAGATCTCACAATATTATACGAGGTCTCTCTGATATCCAGAGAATATTTTAAGTATCTAAAGTAAGAAATAGAAAGTACATTTATATTCTTTCACAAATATCAAAGCAGCTATATCCTCCTCTGACTCCCCTCCACTAAAGTGAAGGAGGACCTAACACTCCAACGTTATAATAAAACTAGTAAAAGGCAAAAAACTAATTACAAGTAGCGTTCTTAGGCTAGCCAAGATCGCAACAGACCAAACGCACTGGTACAGACGTTCTCCCTGTAGAATATATGACCTGAGAACAACACCCCGTTTCTAACAAGCCAAACCGACCAAACTAAAGTAAGTGGGCGTAGAAGCTCCTCTGTCTCTTCTGACCTAGTTAGAGACTGCAACTTCATTTGGGGCTCAGACTGCCGGCTCGGATTGGATTTTTCTTCAGGCTCTTCAGGAGGAAGAGACTCATGACGCGTGACCGTTGCGCCAGGTTGCTTGACTCGGTTTCTGACAATTGCTTGATGTGCGATGGTGGGATTGAGACTTTGGAACATCGTATATGTATAACATATAAATCCTATGTAAACTATTCGTAGCTATCCTGAAATGAATGAGGATATTGCCATACAAAGAAGATTCAGGTATAATGATAAGGCTTGTGCAATCAAAATTGCAAGGTAACTTGGATCATTGGTCTCTTGCGCGTATTTGTGTCACTAGAGACGATATCAAACTGAAAAATCTCAAGTTAGAAATTATCTCATTTGAAGATTGTCAATGGGGGATATGACGTTTATACTGCATCTTGAACATAATATCCTCTGATACGAGAAATTTTGTAATATCTTGATGTAGTAGTACATGAGTCAACATCGAGGGGTATGATCTAAAAAGTGTGCAAAGTAGGACCAATTGAGATAGACCCCATGCAGTATAGAAGAATAAGATAACGTTAAAAAAGATAGCATCTGCATTGACATAACGGTAATGGCTAGGCTACTAGGATCAATTCAGCGATACAATTTCTGATTTCTAAGGCATGCGAGACAAACACACTTAAACTCTTGTGTAGCAAGCTTGTCACTCTCGATCTCGAGATATTGCACAAAAGCAACACATCTAAACACCGCGAGAGACGTGAAAAAAGCAAGCAATCAAGAAAGAAGGCCTTACTCATATATCATTAAAGAACGACATGACTAAGGAGATATGCAGTTGTGAGCATCGCATCTCCTAATAGGATAAGAGGACATTTTCTTGAATGAGAAGAGTCCTGTCATATCAAGTATATGTCGGTGTTTGCATTCTGTTATACCATTCTGTTGTGAGGTATGAACATAGGAGGTCAGATGCACAAACCCTAAAGAAATGTAGAGACTATAATTATGTAGAAAAGAAATATCCAACTAGTATTTGGTAGTTCAAAAAGTTCAGCTAGATCTGTTTCTCCTTTCAGTTTGATGAGTAGGTTGAGAGAAGGTTGTTCGAGGAGATTCAATGATTGCTATCTTTCTCAATCAACGATAGTGTCTAGAGGTGATTAGGAATTAGGGATGAAAACGGATGTAAATATATTCGTATCCGATCCTCTATCGTATTCGTTTTATATGTATTTTGACATTCGTATTCGTATTCGTTTTAAACTGGATGTGCATATGGATATCACTTTGACATTCGCAAATATCCGCATTCGTATTCGTATATTTGTTTTCGAACATAAGTATAGTAATAGATTTATTTATAAATGTGTGTAACAAGATGTTATGATTACATTCACCGCTGTTGATATAATTGTTATGAAATTACAATATATGTTATATCTTTAAACCATCATAAACATGTATATTAGTTAATCTATAAAATGTTTCTGTTATTATTCGTATTCGAATTCATATTAGTTTTACATTCGTATCCGTTTTAAGGATATGATAACACATTTTTCACATTCATCAATATTTGTATCCGCATTTGTATTCGTATTTTGAAATGGATAAGGATATGATTATACCTATATTCGTATCCGTATCCAATCGTTTTCATCCCTATTAGGAATCATGAGGGTGACCATTCCTTTAGGAGACAATTCCTTCACTTCTTCAGGACAGTGTGTCTAATGATTTTTGCATTTTGAGAAGTTATCTGAGGGTTGTTTAACAAATCACTCCATGCATGGATTCTAGGTAGAGGCAAGTCTAGATTGCATAAACCTTTAGTTATTGGCAGCAATCGGATGAGGGGGTTGATAGATTGCTTTCAAGAGACTGCAATATAATTTGGAAGACAGTGGTAGTGACGAAGGCTTAGATTTTATTCTGGCTACAAAGGAGAACATCACGGGGACACAATCAGGCACAAATACTACATTCTCCGAGTCGAGTCGAGATGAGTCGGGAAAGAATAATCCCCATTTCGCATGTCATTTTGTACAATTTGGGTTGATTAAAGCACAACTCCATTAAATACTCCACATTCAAATTGCTCCATTTCTCTGGAATGTAGGGGTGCACACGGATTGGAATCTAGGGGTGCACACGGATTGGAATCATTAAAAGGTATTAGATTCAGTTGTCTGGTACATTTGTTTGATATTCTTAATCTTTTTGCTTCTTACATTTTATTTCTTCCAACTTGCAAGCTTATCTTAATGATGAAATTGGATCAGTTGTTTCATCTAAGAATTAATGTTCAAATATACTAAATCCATCTAAGAATCAAAAGCATCACTTGAATTCCTTTCTTTTCTAAATTGATACCCAAATTTAATCTTATTTTTGTTATACATATTTTGACTATAGGTATATTCTAGTAATTAAATTATATTTTAAATGAGAGTCATACTACCTAATTGGAGAGCTATATTTAAGTTGGATTTGCCTGGTACTCAATCGAGTATAATTATTTTATGATTCTCATTTGTTAATAATATATTACAGGACTTTGAAGGGTGTTATTGGAAGTAGTTTTGTTTAACATAGCTTAACAATTTAGATTAACCATAGACTTCATCAATATGTGACTACAAAGATTACATTTGTTGTTTGTGTAACTTATCTTTAGATCATTATTTGGTAACTTCTATTACTCTTACTTAAAACATTAGTTGGAAATCATTTGCAAAAAAAATACTAATGTGACATTTATAAAAGAATTCTCAGCATTTAAATTGAATACAGTCCTTTGCGTTGAGTGTATGGTCTTCAACTTTTTTATTACAGATTAATAAAGTTATTCAACTTTAATTTGATTGAGTGATCTTCATATATCCTTTTATTTACATCTGATCTATATCACCAATTTTTGAGCGATAATTTAAATGCCGAAGGTAGTGTGTGATAAAACACAAACACGAGAAGGTAAACAATTGAGATGAAATACATAAGTCTAAAAAAAACCGAACCAATTCGATCCAATCCGTAATCCGATGGATTGGATTGGTTTGGATTTAGATATTTGATGGATTGGATTAGATTGGAAAAGATTAAAAACCGTTAAGGTTGGATTGGACATGGATTAAACTAAAATCCGATCCAATCCAATCCATGTGCACCCCTACTGGAATCTTTAAGACCGACATCTACCCAAGTATCATGTCATGTACAATGAATACAGAGAGGATGTGTCCATGGTCGTTTGGACCTCATGGTGGGAGAGAAACTGTGTGTTATTCAGGACTAGGTGCTATATAGAAACAGCTCTGAATAGCTCCTCAACACAGTAGTCTTTTTGGATGCAATAACAATATGGGTTGAGCGTAGCATCTAATAAGTTCACCTTTTAATAAATATTTGAATGACTACTAACTTCAAGCACTCGAACTTGGACTTCTCCAGAAAAAAGGAGGTACAAAAGAGTGGCCAAAAATGAAGCCAGTTAAAATGGTGTATCCAAATAAACAACAAAATATTTCTGAGGAGCATATTACTGGGGTGACGTTAATTCTAAGTATAATCTACTGCCTATGTGAACAAACCGACTTTGGTCTATCCGAGGCTGGAACTGTGCGCACTAGATTTAATCATCTTAATTCTTCATTTTCCTAGAACTCAAACTTGTACCCTTTTAACTGAATATTACTGGAGTTTACAGGTAAACATCAATAAGGGGTTTCCACCAATCAGAAAAAAAAAAGTATTCATCTCCCAAAATAATCAAGAGAGCCAAGTTAATCTTACTCCTTTTCTCGCCAAAATATCGCACATCCATCCTTGGCGTCCCCAGTGCGTCCCTGGAGAACTAACATTTATTATCAAAAAATTTATTGTTGAAAATAACTAATAGACTTCGGACCCATGTCTCGTACCTTGTAAACACCAGAGTAACCTTCCTTTTGAAGCAGGGCAGCCAAATCATCAAAATGGTCAACCTCCTAAAATGATAGAACCATAAAATAAGTACAAGGTCCATACATAAGCACGTTGTCTCGAAAAACCTTAGTTTTGGGTAGTGGAAATTGATGTAAAGAAATGCTAAGACTCGTAAGAATAGACACAATAAAATTGTAATTAGTTAAACGGGTCTCAAATAGGGATGCATCTGAGCTAATAACTCTCTTAGGGTCTGTTTTTCATCTTGTTTGCTTTTCAAAAAAATGTTTCAATTTGTTTCAAGTTACAGCTTTTCATTTTTCATTTTATTAATGGAATTGTTTTATAATTTGTTTATTCCAGCCTTTATAAAAGAGAGTTGTCTTACTTATCTACTTACTTGGTATGAAAGAGGTGATTCCAGACACGGCCCCAATACCTGCTTACGTTCTCTCTTTCTCTTTCCTAAGCAAAATCCAAAATCCATTGTAGGCTCAACCAGGTCTCACCAGACCACATAGTAATACCATATATAACAACAACAACAAAGCCTTTTCCCACAATTAAGTAGGGTCGGCTACATGGATTCTTCGCCTCCATTTAGATCTATCTTGGGTGAATCCCGGGCTTATATCCACAAAACTAAGATCCCTTCATATGGTCTCTTTCCAACACTTCTTGGGCCGTCCTCGCCCTCTCTTAGCCGGCTCAACATCCCAACACTCGCATCTCCTAACTAGTGCATCAGCTGATCTTCTTTGCAAATGTCCAAACTATCTTAAGGGGTTTTCTCGCATCTTATCCTCGATCGGAGCTACACCAACTTTCTTTCCGATTGCATCATTCCGAATCCGATCTTTACATGTGTGTTCCACACATCCACCTTAGCATTTTCATTTCTGCTACATTCATTCTCTGCACATGTCTATGGTTCACAGGCCAACATTCAGATCCATAAAGCATCTCAGGTCTCACGGCTGCTTTGTAAAACTTTCCTTTAATCTTTAAAGGAATTTTCTTATCATAGAGAACAGCAGAGGCTCCTCTCCACTTTAGCCAGCATGCATTTATTCTATTAGCAACCAGTGTTGCAAAAGACGGTATTCGGTATTCAGTCGGAGGGGTCACTGAATAGAGAATACTCGGTATTCGGGCGACTATTCGGAATTATTCAGTTTTGTATTTTTTAATATAAAAATTATTTATAATACATATATTCTTATATTTTTATACATATATGGTCATTATTTAACATTAATCCAAGATAAAAGTATCAATCAATATAATAGACATATAGAATTTGACATTTGTGGAGATACCATGGTAAAATGTAACCCATAAATATTGAAAATTGAAAATAAAAAAAATAAAAATATGAAGAGTCAAACTCCAGTCGGCCTCATAGTCGGGCCAGTCGGCTGAATAATCGGCCGACTATTCGGTCGGGCCGACTATTGCCCGACTGGAGGTTTGTTCAGTCGGGTACCCCACCGCACCTCATAGTCGGACCGACTATTCGGGATAGTCGGCCGACTATTGCAACACTGTTAGCAACATCTCCATCAATTTCCCCATCATGTTGCAGAATAGATCCCAGATATCTAAAGGAATCTCTCTTCTGAATGTTATAGTCACCAATCCTCACCTCGATTCCTTCACCATTGCTTCCATCAAAGGTGCACTCCATATATTCCGTCTTATCCCTACTTATACGAAATCCTTTAGTCTCCAATTCGTGTCTCCAGACCTCAAGCTTCTCGTTTACTCCATCTCTAATCTCTTCAATTAACACAATATCATCAACAAATAACATACACCAAGGTAACTCATCCTGAATGTGACTGGTCAACTCGTCCATAATCAAAGTAAAAAGAAATGGACTCAAAGCAGAACCTTGAGGTAAACCAATGCGATGTCAAAATATCCAGTCTTCCCAGACGGAGTCTTTACACAAGATAAAGCCTCATCATAGATGTCCTTTATGAGGTTAATGTATAGGACAAGTATTTGTCTCTTCTCCAACACTCTCCACAATATCTCTCGTGGGACAGAATCATAAGCCTTCTCCAAATCAATAAAGATCATGTGGAGGTTCTTCCTTTTAGCTCTATAAATATCCATTGTTCTCCTCAGCAAATGGATGGCTTCAGTCGTTGAGCGACCTGTCATGAATCCGAATTGATTTTCTTTTACATTGGAAATTTACCTCAACCTTCTTTCGATCACACGTTCCCAAATTTTTACAGTGTGACACATCAGCTTGATACCTATATAATTTGAACAATTTTGAATGTCTCCTTTATTCTTATAAAGAGGTACCACGATACTCCTCCTCCAATCTTCAGGCATTTTCTTGCTTCGCCAAATAACAGTGAATAGATTCGTAAAACAAGTCAAATCACGCTCACCTAAAACTCTTCATACTTCTACAGGGATGTCATCCAGTCCTACACCTTTTCCAGGTCCCATAACCTTCAAAGCCTCCTCTACTTCCTTTCTTCGTATCCGTTTATAGCATGCACAATTCAAGTAACTTTCACTACAAGCTAGATCACCCAAAGTGATATCTCTATTTCCTTCCTCAATGAAAAGTTTATGGAAGTATTGCTCCCATCTAGTCTTTATATCCTTCTGAGTAACAAGCACATGACCTTCCTCGTCCTTAATGCATCTCACTTGAGAAAGGTCTTTGGTTTTTCTTTCTCTTGCTTTGGCCAACCTAAATATATCCTTCTGTCCCTCCTTAGAGTCGAGATTTTTATACAAAACTTCATAAGCTTTTGACTTAGCTTTGCTTACGGCCTTCTTTGCTTCCTTCTTCGCTATTTTGTAGTTCGTGATAGTTTCCTCTGTTCTATCCTTAGACATAACTTTAAAGCAAGCTCTTTTTATTTTTAGCTTTTTTTGCACCCCTTCACTCCACCACCAAGCCTCCTTTTGACATGGAGCTCCTCCCTTTGACTCGCCTGACTACCTTTCGAATACAAGATGCTACTGCCTCCCACATCTCGTTTGCACTACCGCTACAACCCCAAGATAAGTCTTCTAAAACCTTCTCCCTGAAGCTCGCTTGCTTCAGTAGAAGATTCCACCATCTAGTTCTAGTTATCTTAGAAATCCTCCTTTTCTTTACCAACTCTTTCATTTGTACATCCAAGACTAACAAACGATGTTGGGTTGTCAAACTCTCTCCTGGGATTACTTTGCAGTCTTTACAACACAGCCTATCTCTTCTCCTTAATGCAAAGTAATCTATCTGTATTCTAGTTGGCCCACTATTATAAGTAATTAAATGTTCCTCCCTCTTCTTGAAGAGAGTGTTTGCTATGAAAAGATCATATGTTGTTGCAAAATCCAAGATGGCTTTTCCCTCTTCATCTCTATCCCCAAAACCATGTCCTCCATGAACACTAGCATACCCTGAAGCATCTTTTCCCACATGTCCATTAAGATCACCGATGCAATTCATCTCTATTTGTGGGATTCCTTGTAGACTCTTATCCAAATCCTTCCAAAAAGCTTGTTTAGTCCTTTCATCTAAACCAATTTGCGGTGCATAAACTGAGATGATATTCAGAATTTCTTCTTCAAGCACCAATTTTAGCAAAATAATTCGATCCCCGAATCTTTTCACCTCAACCACACAATCCTTCAAATCCTTATGAACAACCACTCCAACACCATTTCTACCATTATCTTTACCTGAATACCAAAGTTTAAAGCATGTCTTCCCAATCTCCCTTGTTTTCTCTCCAACCCATTTAGTCTCATGAGTCATGAAGACATTATATGAATCTTCCTTCTTTCCATCATATTCACTATCTCCATCAACTTTCCAGTTAAAGTGCCAATATTCCAACTACCAATCCGCAACTTCCAATGCAATCTCTTTTGGACTAACTTCTTTACTCGCATGCGTCCAATATACGAGAACCCTTGTAAATTTTGGACTGCATCCGGGCGGTGATGCAACGGAACTACCTTAATTACCTGCATGCATTCCTCATGCGAGAACCCTTGCAAATTTTGAACTACATCCAGGTTGCAATGTAGCGGCCCTTGCCAATTTTTCATTGCATTCAGGCGATGCAACACGTTGCAAGTAGGGAACGCCCCAACGAAATCTGTATGTTTGCTTAAATCCATGTTGAAAAGATCCGACTGTCATGAGGCAACTTCTTAAATAGCAATTTTTTATTAAAAAAAGTACTATTTAGGAAGTTGTCTCTGACTATTTTACGTTGGCTATCGGCTACCTAACGCAACCCTCCTCATTTACCCGGGCTTGGGACCGGTTGTCACACCCCCAAATTCCGTGATCGAGAATGATCGTGCAGACACGGTAGCTGGATGCTCGAGAATGATCGATGAAGCTGGACTTCAGGAGGAGTCCGAAAATGTGTGGATATCAGGGAGGTTATCCACGAGAGTCTAGAAGCTCTACCGTACGTGATGGAGAAGCGTCACACAGGACACTGGCTCGGTAGCAGAGTGTCGTGAAGCTTGTAGCAGTGCGAGCATAGCAAGTACAGACAGCAGTGCAAGACATGACAGTGGATGCACGTAGTCGTACATACGCGAGCGCAGAAGGGCGGTACGTAGTGAAGCAGTACGCATTGAGGAGCTATGCGGTACGGTCACATAGGCGTACGCACGAAGGCGCACGGTAATCGGTATTGATGCGTGGCGGTCCAAGGAGACATGGAGCGTTTCAGGTGCTGAGTACGAGCATTGTCGAGCATGCTCGGTCGTACACGTACGAGAGTGGTCTGAAGGCCACGATAGCGAAGTTCTGGAGGACTTCCCTTTAGCATGGAGAACGCTAAGGAAGGTTTACCGCACGAGGGTCTGGAGGCTGCGGGTTCCCTTTGGAACAAGACCAAGTGTTTGGTGGCACTTGGTGAATTATGGCAAGCTGCATCAGCAGGGCGTTGGAGCGCATGCGTGCTAGTGACTGGGCGGTTGACTGGGCGTCGACCGTGCGGGAAGACGAAAGGACAACAAGGGAGTCGAAGAGACGAGCAGACGAAGAGTTGCTGAGGAACGCGAAGGGTTGCCGAAGAACTCGAAGGGTCTCTTGTGTCTTTATGTATCATTATTGTAGATGTAATAATGAGTGTCCCTTGGGTTGCCTTGAGTCATGTATATAAGGAGAGGTGGTGGCTCATTTGTAAACACACAAGTGTAAAGAGAACACAAGTATACACAAGAGAAAGTGTAGAGTGTCCACCCACTCCTGAGATAGTTCCCCTTCTAATAAAGAGAAGAGCTTTGTGCCCGTGCTCGTGTGATTGCTTGGTTGAGTTCTTGAGCGTTCTTGAGCGTGTTCTTGAGAGTGTTCTTGAGCGATCTGGAGTTCGTGCTCGTATTTGTGTTGAAAGCGTCGGTGCGCTAGCAAGCAAGAGTACGAGAAGAGTTGGAGCGCGTCCGTGACCGTTCTACTCGAGAAGGCTGGTTAGCTACGGGTTAGCTAACGCCGCACAGGATCGGTCGAAATCGATACTGGGATTTTGACCCTGTGACAGTTGGTATCAGAGCTGAAGGCAATACCAATCGTTGGTACAATTTGGTATCAGAGCTGAAGGCAATACCAATCGTTGGTACGATTTGTTATCAGAGCTTGGTCGGTGCCAAGGAGCAGATCACAGAGCTTGGTTGGTGCCAAGAAAGCGGGCAAAGCTACCGAGCGGCTGTTGGAGCAGTCGATCGCGGGAGCAGAGGATACTTGTTGGTGCAAGTACATCTTCAATCAGCGGAGCGAAGATGGTGGGTGTTACCGATCGCGTAGCAGCACTGAAGCAGGCGATGGCAGAAGTGGAGTCCACCATAGGGACTCATGCCCATCGTATCGCCGTCTTGGAGGATCGTTCTTCAGAAGGATCGGATGTTGCGGACGAGACCCAACGCTCAGCGGAGCAGATCCAGTCCTTGGGAGGACAAACTGAAGGCGTTCAGCACGATGATGAAGGATCTTCGGAGTGAGATCTCGCTCATCAAGAAGGCGTTGGCGAACAGCGGAGGCTCCATGGAGGTGCAGCGACGTAAGGTACCTGAACCCAAATCCTTTACAGGTACGCGGAGTGCCAAGGATTTGGAAAACTTCCTATGGGATATGGAAGTGTACTTCGAGGTGACCAAGACAGCGGAAGCCGAGAAGGTCGGTTTGGCATCGATGTACATGTCGAGCGACGCCAAGCTATGGTGGAGGAGCCGTGCAGCAGATGAGGCAAGACTGAAGATATCCAAGTGGGATGATCTAGTCGCGGAACTGAAGGCGCAGTTCCTGCCGAAGAACACTGCGTGGATTGCACGGGAGGCTCTTCGACGCCTGAAGCAGACAGGCACAGTTCGTGAGTACGTGAAGCAGTTCACGTCCTTGTTACTGGACATCAAGGGGATGTCCGAGGAGGACAAGCTCTTCAACTTCACGATCGGTTTGCAAAGCTGGGCGCAAGCCGAACTGCGGAGGTAGGGCGTGAAAGACCTTAATTCAGCGATCGTGGTGGCAGATGCGTTGGTCGATTATGGGGCGGCCCAACCAAGTCACAATGCTGAAGAGAAGGAGTTCACCAGCAAGCCGAGGGTGCGGTCGAAGGACAAGGGCAAAGGCGTTGCCCATGATCCACCAGTGGAGGAACGGGAGTACTCCAAGAGAAGGGAGCAACCCAAGAGCAAGGGAATGCTTCATATGCGACGGACCGCATAGGGCACGGGAGTGCCCAAAGAAGGAGAAGCTGAACTCTCTTCGTGGGGACGAGGAGGAGGAAGTAGAAGGTGAGATACGCTTGGGAGCAATAGGTGCGATGCCCAAGGTACGTCTCACGACACTTCGAGCTGGAGCTTCGAATTCAGTGGAGGGAGGGAACTCCACAACAGCGAGCGTTGGAGGTGCCAAGGCTCGATCGAGGACGCACAGGAGTGCGCAGGTGCATACTGAGCACCAACATGTGTGCAGGAGGCACACAACCAAAGCCGCGGATAGGAGAACATCCGTGCACGAGAAGACAAAGCAGAGCTCTGGAGGGCAATGCAGCATGGGCAAGAAGATACATGTCCATGGAGGTGGAGTGGTGACGAACCACACTACCAACGATCTTGCAGGAGGCAAGATACCGAAGATGCTTGGAGCGCAGGAGGTGCTCATTTCCCAGGACAAGGGTACGTCCACAGGGAACGATAGAGATCGTCAACGAGCGAGCGTGGAGGTGAGTACTCCACATGTGGAGCTGGAGCTGCCACAAACCAGCAATGGAGCTGTTGTATCCAGGAGGGATACACCGAAAATGGGAGCTGACGAGGAAGCTCCACTTTTCACGTTGAAGACCAAGTCACGGAGGGACGTGGTCCGTGAAAAGACCAGGTGCAGGAAGGGAGGCGGTGCAAGGCGGCACCACCCTTCCAATTGAGCCGCATCAGGAGGTGCGTAGCGGATGGAGGATCGTGACGGGATGTCAGCTGAAGAGGGAATGCTCGGTTGAGGACAACCGATTCTTCAGGTGGGGGAGGCTTGTCACACCCCCAAATTCCGTGATCGAGAATGATCGTGCAGACACGGTAGCTGGATGCTCGAGAATGATCGATGAAGCTGGACTTCAGGAGGAGTCCGAAAATGTGTGGATATCAGGGAGGTTATCCACGAGAGTCTGGAGGCTCTACCGTACGTGATGGAGAAGCGTCACACAGGACACTGGCTCGGTAGCAGAGTGTCGTGAAGCTTGTAGCAGTGCGAGCATAGCAAGTACAGACAGCAGTGCAAGACATGACAGTGGATGCACGTAGTCGTACATACGCGAGCGCAGAAGGGCGGTACGTAGTGAAGCAGTACGCATTGAGGAGCTATGCGGTACGGTCACATAGGCGTACGCACGAAGGCGCACGGTATCGGTATTGATGCGTGGCGGTCCAAGGAGGCATGGAGCGTTGCAGGTGCTGAGTACGAGTATTGTCGAGCATGCTCGGTCGTACACGTACGAGAGTGGTCTGGAGGCCACGATAGCGAAGTTCTGAAGGACTTCCCCTTAGCATGGAGAACGCTAAGGAAGGGTTTACCGCACGAGGGTCTGGAGGCCGCGGGTTCCCTTTGGCACAAGACCAAGTGTTTGGTGGCACTTGGTGAATTATGGCAAAGCTGCATCAGCAGGGCGTTGGAGCGCATGCGTGCTAGTGACTGGGCGGTTGACTGGGCGTCGACCGTGCGGGAAGACGAAAGGACAACAAGGGAGTCGAAGAGACGAGCAGACGAAGAGTTACTGAGGAACGCGAAGGGTTGCCAAAGAACTCGAAGGGTCTCTTGTGTCTTTATGTATCATTATTGTAGATGTAATAATGAGTGTCCCTTGGGTTGCATTGAGTCTTGTATATAAGGAGAGGTGGTGGCTCATTTGTAAACACACAAGTGTAAAGAGAACACAAGTCTACACAAGAGAAAGTGTAGAGTGTCCACCCACTCCTGAGATAGTTCCCCTTCTAATAAAGAGAAGAGCTTTGTGCCCGTGCTCGTGTGATTGCTTGGTTGAGTTCTTGAGCGTTCTTGAGCGTGTTCTTGAGAGTGTTCTTGAGCGATCCGGAGTTCGTGCTCGTGTTTGTGTTGAAAGCGTCGGTGCGCTAGCAAGCAGGAGTACGAGAAGAGTTGGAGCGCGTCCGTGACCGTTCTACTCGGGAAGGCTGGTTAGCTACGGGTTAGCTAACGCCGCACAGGATCGGTCGAAATCGATACCGGGATTTTGACCCTGTGACACCGGCCATGGCTGAGTTTTATATATATATATATGGTATTACTATATATGGTATTATAGTAATACCATATATATAGGGAATTTGTCTAATGAGCTCTAAGCCCATTTGAGATCAGATGAGCCTGTGTTTTCATCCTTTAGATCATGATCCGACGATCATATTTTATCTCATCCATTCCCTTTTTTTAGCGTCAATCCTTACCATAACAAATTCCCTCTGCATTCTCCTCGTAATTGATTTTCTTTATTGATTTGCAATTAAGTCTGCCCGACATTGCAATGTATTTGTTTTTTATATTTCCAAAATCATCTCTGTCATCCTCTTGCCGCAAAATTTCAAGATCTTCAACGATGAAACAAGATCGTCTTCAAGTACTCGATTTGTAAGTTTTTTTTCGTTGTTTATTAGACATTTATTTATTGTTCTTTTGTAGAGTTTGATCGTTTGTTTTTTTATTTCGATTTCAATTTCAAATGCAATCGATCATATGTGATTGGAAATTGATCATGGTTTCTCAGAAGCAACGATGAACGATGTGTCTTGGATGGATTTGAAGCTTGAAAAGATCGTATCAGAAGGAGAGAAGACGGATGTCTTGCAATTGGATTTGGATAGCGAAAATATTATTTTAGAAAAAATATACTAAGTTACTGATGGCATTTGCATATGTTACTGACAATATATCATGTATTACTTTTCTATTTTATTATTCTTACTAATTAAATTCCATTCATAGTTACCTACATATCTTAAGTTATTTATGTGTGTCTATCAATAACACTTAACGTATTACAAGTAATTAAATGGGCTACATAAGTAAAGAAGGTGTGATTCGATAGCAATTCAAAACAGAGAATATAATAAGTAAAATATAGAGAAGCATCAGTAACCTCTAACTAATTGTATGTAAAAGAAGACAATAGAACCAGTAAGTTGGAATAATTATAGAAAACCATTCATGTGACCAGTAAATTATGTATTGCTATCAGTAACTCTCGTTGCATTATAAGTAATATAAAAGGTCATAAAAGTAAACAAGAAGCACGTCACTAACACTCAAAGTATTAAGTAACTATAACATTAGACAATCAAAATGAGTTCAGTAACACTTGATTCATGATTTGTAGTCAATAATTGATTTTTTATTCAAGGCATTTTTATTTCATATAATTTAGTAATTTACGCGTGACTATCAGTAACACTTGTCACATTACAAGTAATAAAATAAGTTACCTAAGTAAAGAGGGGGTAATTCGATAGTAATTAAAAATATAAAATAAGTAAGATTGAGAAAAGCATCATGTAACAAATTGTAAAGTAAGAGAAAACAATGGAATCAGTAACTTCGAATAGTTATGAAAAAACTCGAGACCGGTAACTTACGGATTGCTATCAGTAACACTCGATGCATTGTAAGTAATTTAAAAAGTTATATAAGTAAATAGCAGATGCCTCAGTAACACGTAAAGTATTAAGTAATTATAAAATCAGTAACAATCAAAATGATTTCAGTAATATGGATATTTGCAATAAGTATTTGTTATATGGACATTAGTAATTTTTACCTTCACGTTTGAATATAATACTTATCTCACAACAAAAATTACTTGATTTATGAATATGTATTACTTGAGTAACATGCATGAATTACTGATTTCTGCATAATGTAATATTACAAATGTAAATTACTGGCAATTATTTCAATATTGTTGATCTCGCAACAATAATTACTTGAGTAAACAAGTACATTACCGATCAGATTTATAATGACTATTTCTTTGGTCGGAAATTAAAGATTCGAATTTATCTTTCCAAAACCGTCTTCCTTTTTTTAAGGATTCATCATAATTGGAAAAACTAAAGACTCAAACATATTGACACCCTTCCAAAACCGTGCTCCTTCGAAATAGGCAACATTTAAAATAGAAGTACACATGGAGAGCCTATATTTGGTGCTCACCAAAACTCAAATGGGCACAGGGCTCACTGGATAAGCCCTCTCTCTCTCTCTATATATATATATACATATATAATAAGTTGTATATATAATTAAACATGAAGATATCGTTTGATCAAGCTCGGTTATAAATATATATATATAGGAAAAACTTCAAATGAGGTGGCACCACTCCACATTTACGGTATGACACATCATCTTAGTCATAAGATAGATATCAACGTACCTCAGGTGTGACAAAAACCACCCATCCATCCGCATATGATTGTCATTTTTAGTAACCATTCTCCCTCTCTTTCATTTTGAAACTCTTGTTTCACGCAGAAGTATTATCGCGCTCAATTAATTACCAAAACAATCATTCAAATGTCACCGAGTTTCCCTCTGACTCCTGTCCGTCGACTACCATCGTGATTTTCATATATTTTCCATTGTCTTTGTGAAATTGTCCTATGGCACGCACAAGATCTTATGATGATCTCAATATTATACATGTATGAATCTTTGTTACTTGAGGAGGTTGGTGGATCCGTTGAGGGTCATGATTGTTGGAGCTAGTATGACGGTAACTTCTCGGAGGGGGAAGCTTATAAGGCTCTAAAGGGCCCAATTGTGTTTGATACGGGTGGCTGTATAGCTGACTATAGAAGAATCTACCAATGGAAAATTCTAGAGCGTGTGAAGTTGTTTTTGCAGCTTTTTCGAAGGGAGTGGTTGTTGACGGGCAAAAGATTTGCATGGTTTGTCCACACAGCAAGCCCAGCTTGCAGTCGTTGTCATGATGGTGCTGAAAATGCGGATCACCTCTTCTTCGGTTGCGGGGGCTCCATCGAGGCTTGGGTGCTCTTCAGAATTAACACATTCTCCACTGATGGGTTATACGATTTTTGGGAGTCTATTGGTGCAGGTAGGCATGGCTCTGATTTGGAACGTGTAAGGCGTGTCACATTGATTTGGGCAATTTGGTTGGCCAGCAACGGAGTGATGTTCCGTTATGACCACTTTTACAGTGACAATGTGGTGGCCCACGCTAAGGTGTTAGCTGAAAGTTGGTGTGGTTAGCGCGTTTTTTCTATTTTCATTTGTAATAGCTTTGTAAATTCTAGGTGATTAATGGTGAGGTTTGTGGGCATATACCTATACGGTGAATGTTCCTTTTCCTTAAAAAAACTTTCTTACTTTAGTTCTTCATTTTACATCATATAATTCTTTATTTTTTCCGTTTTGTGATACATTTACTATCATACCTTCAAATATCAGATTTCAAATGAAGACAAAGACTGCTTCAACGGCTTCAACATCGAATCTCATGATACTGGTAATATTCTAATTTCTTCAACTCTTTTAATTATCCAGCTCTTATCATCGTATCAATTTTTTAGGTCGACGATCTTGCCTTCTAACACTTGAAGGGAGGTTTGAATTTCTCTTATCAGATTACATGCTCGTTCAATTGAATAATCATAATTACAATACATGTAATCATTTTCCAGCTCACTTCTCAGTTTCACAAAGTATTTTGGTAATTTACATTATCTTGGTATATTTTACAGATATACTACTGCAGCGTGACTCTAGAAAGATTCTAATTTCTTCAAGTCTTTTGATTACCTAACTCTTATAATCATATCGATTTCTTAGTCCAACAATCTTGCCTACTAACACTTGTAAGGGAGGTTTAAATCTCTCTTATCAGATTACACATTACACCGGTTCCATTCAATACTCGTAGTTACAATACATATAATCATTTTACAGTTCGCTTCTCAGCTTCACAAAGTATAACAGCATTTTGCGTTATCTTAGAAATATAGTACTTCAGCATGATTTTGGTAAGAATCTAATTTCTTCTACTCTTTTGATTACTCGATTCTTGTAATTGTATCGGTTTCTTAGTTCAACAATATTGCCTACTAACACTTGAAGGGAGGTCTAAATATCTATTAACAATTTACACATTATGTTGATTCCATTTAATACTTGTAGTTACAATACATATACTCATTTTACAGTTTAACTCTAAGTTTCACAAAGTATTTCAATATTTTACATTATCTTACTATAATTTATATATATATTGCTGCAACATGATTCTGATTCTGATTTCTTCATATCTTTTGATAACCTGACTCTTATAATCGCATCGATGTCTTAGTTCAACGATATTGCCTACTAACACTTAATGGGAGGTTTAATTCTCTCTTATCAGTTTACATATTGTCCTAGTTCCACTGACTTTTCATAGCCAGTTACAGTTCACTTCTCGATTTCACAAATTTTTAACGCAGCATTTATTAATACCTCGTTAAATCAAGGGGATTTCACCCGAAATACCCTATAATCTTTGTCAATTACCTCCACGACCTTTGAAACAACCTAATTCCACCCTCGACCCTGTAAACTTGCTAACCCTTATCCTACAGACTCTGTGGTTAGCCCCCATCCATCTACCCGTTAAAAATAACCGGATTACGTTATGTTCTTTTACATTATACTCATTTTGTTTATCAAATTTACATTGAGTGCCACTCCCCCTCACCTCCTCCTCATCTCCCTTTCCCATCCCCTCAACCTCCGCCCCTCGCCCTCCCGCCCTCGATCTCCTCCAGGTCCAGGACCTCCCGCCCTCCCATGCCCTCTGGCCTCACCCTCCCCGCCCTCCGCCTCCCGCCCCTCGCCCTCCCCGCCCCTCGCCCTCCCGACCTCCCCGTCCTCCGACCCTCGCCCTCCTCGCCCCTCTGTTGATGACCTCGATATTCTTATCTAAGGAGAAGGAAGCGTCGTAGAGGTGGAACTCGCCAGTTTTCCTGGTGTTCGGGGGGTTCTCCCATTTGATGTTGGAGAAAAGCTTCGAGGTTTCACTGGATAGCTCATCGCAGATAAGGATGAAGAGACGAGTATCATCGTCTGGGAGGTGGCATGCCTTGGCATTGTCATCGAGGCCAAAGGGGTAGGGGACGGGAACGTCGTTGCATGTGTGTTTGCAAGTGGGTGGAGGTGAGGGGATCAAAGGCGGATCTCATGTTGTTGTTTGTAGTATCAAGAGTATTGCCATCGCTAGCACCACAGTTTCAACGTGCACTTGTGCGTCAACATCTGGAGTGTCCTTCGACGAAGATCGATCCACCACTGCCTGGAGAAATCACAAATTGGGGAAGAACAGGGGTTCGAATCCAGAACGTACAGAAGACATTCGATCCACTTTATCCGACGACTGATTCATTGCCACATGATATTTTGGGCTTCTTGCAAAAATAATCTCGAAAATGGGTTAATCACGGACAGGTCCAAGATGAATCCTTCTCCTCTGGTTAGATTAACCCAAGAAATTGACTTAAATAAAGTTAAAACTGACGGCAGGGTCTGTGGGGTAAGACGGAGCAAGTTTACAGGGTCGAGGGGGGAATCAGGTTGTTTCAAAGGTCGTGGAGGTAATTGACAAAGATTATAGGGTCTGTCGGGTAAAAATCATTAAATCAAATGGCGTCGTTGCCGGGGAGGCAAAGCGAGGGTAGTTGGGTTTTGTTTTTCTTTTACACTTGTTGCTTATTTTTCTTACTTGATTACTTGCTTGTCTTTTATTCATTATCTGCTTCTTTTATTTTCTTCTCTTATTTTTATCATAAATTGTTCTAACACTTGCTTTCTCTTTGTTGCGAGGACTCGACAGGCGAGGGCGGTGATCTTAGGAGAGTTGATGCACCCGAGCGAGGCAGAGGTCAAGAGCTTCTTCACTGACCAGCAGGAGAGAGCATGTAAGGAGAAACGGAAGAGTTGAAGACTTGTTGTTGCATTTTATTTCCATTTTATTTTCAGTCATTTTATTCTTGTAAATAATTGTAATCATTTGCGGACACTTACCCATTTTTTAGTTTCTATATATTCATTAACTTCTTGTGCTTATAGTGATTTATTTCACCAAGTGCTGGTGCACCTGGGGGTACCCCTCGTGGTTTTGTTTCCTCAATATTTTTTCAATTTGTTGCACATGTTTTGAGTTTTCCGCATTTATTTTTCTTTGTTTTCTATGCTTGAGCCAATAGTTTCAGGATTTTATTATCTAATTGAGCTGGGTAAATAATAGGTCCAAACATATAATATCTTCAGGTACTTGGACTTGGGTAAATAAATCCGGTTCTTCCTGATAATAGAAATTCTTGCTAGAATGGTTCTTGTTTTCATTCCATATAGATAGATTTAATTTTCATGCGCGAATCATTTTACATGTAGATTGTTGGCGACAGGTACGCATCTCTTACTTTGCATGCATCATTGATTTCCACATGTGTCAGCTTTTTCAACTTTCTTCCCCATTTTTCTAGACTTATGATAAAAAAGAATTGGAAAAACTGTTAGGCAATTTTATTTGAAAATTAAATAAAAAGGTGACAACCTAATAAAATTGGGATAGTTAAATACACCCGATACTAAGATAAAGGTAACGATCATTTTGTATTAGGGAGATTAACTCCCCATTACTCATAGGTACTTACCTCCAGACAGAGTGGGTGAGGATGTAGCCCTAAGGATAGAGCCTAAATCCATGGACTTGTGTACTAAGCACATGTGTATCATTCTTCGGTACACGATCGCTGCTAAAAGCACTTGCCTCCGATCTTAGAAAATCATTGGTATGCTCCATCTCATATCTCCCTTTGGGTCCGATATAACCCGCAGCCCGGACAGATGGTTCCACTGTTTAGGAAGGTTTAAGGACGTATACTAGACAATAGGGCAACATCAGCATGTGTTTGTGGTTAAATAACTGTGTGATTCACTAAACTTAAAATTGAAAAGATAAAAGATCGAACTCTTACGGTTTTCGCTTTTGTTCAATTGGTGAATTGAGGGTTTGGTTTGTGTTTGTTTGTTAGAATAAAGATCCTTCCGCGCACTTCATGCTTTTTTCACTTTCTTCTTCTTGTTTGACCTTCGTGATCTCGCATCTTTTGTATGTATCGAAGATGTCGGATTAGAGCACATTTTGTTCGGACTTCGCGAACCTATCTCTTTACACTCCAGTTCGGTCGTCTTCACATATTCGGGATAACTCTCTTCCTGATATTCTTCTTTTTCTATTTCACCATTTCTTTTTCCAATAAATTCCTTGTTCGAGATGGACTCTAATCTCGAACTTTCATTTGAGACTTCTTCGTTTCTAAGGACGGATCGATTGCCTTGACATTTTCAGAGACGAATCTTGAGAACTTTGTGGAGAAAGAATGAAATAGCTTGTCTTATTCCAGAGGTATAGGAGACCTTGTATAGGACAAAACCCTAAAGAGCTTGAAAAAGGAGAAAATACACAAGTGCCCATCATGGGGTTACAAGAATAATAATTAAGAAGCGTAGGATACATTACTAACACTCCCCCTCAAGTTGGATCATATTTATCAGTCATGCCCAACTTGGAAACAATCCAGGAAAGATGCTTCTTGGATAAGGCTATTGTGAGTGCGTCTGTAAGCTGAAGATTTGAGTTGATGTGAGGAGTAATAATCCTTCCAATCCTGACAGATGGGACACAGGATTCGTAACAATGTATATGGTAGATATGTTGTCACAGTATAATGGAATAGGTGTAGGGGCAACAATACTAAGTTCCTACAAAAAAGTCAATAACCACGTGATCTCACAAGTAGCATGAGCCATCGCCCTGTACACTGTTTCTGCACTGGATCTGGATACAATAGTTTGCTTCTTGTTTCTCCAAGTAACAAGATTTCCTCCAACCATCATAGCATATCATGTGGTGGAGCGTCGATCTTCTCGCGAACTTGCATAATCAGCATCAGCATAGCAATAATATCGGTGTACCTATTTGCCCTGTAGAAGAGGCCACGACCAAGTGATTCCTTGAGGTATCATAGAATTTACATCCTGCCAGTGATTGTAACAGGGTTGCTCCATGTGTTGGCTAGCTCTGCTTACTGCATAAGAAATATATGGTCTAGTGACAGTAAGGTAAAGAAATTTGCCAATTAGGCTTCTGTATCGAATAACATCTTCGAGATAGGATCGAAGGATGTAAAGTGTTTCTTGAGATCTGCAGAAATACCAGAGGGCTTGCATCCAAGTAATTCAGCTTTAGTAAGGATCTCCAGACAGTATTTTCTCTACGATAGATGAAGGCCCTCTATAGTGTGTAGTACTTATATGCCCAAGAAATGGCGTAGTGGACCAAGGTCCTTGGTAACAAACACCTTCTAGAGGAAGGCTTGGTCTCTAGTATTCCTTTATCATCATCATCTGTGACAACCATATCATCCACATAGACTGCAAGTATAGCAGCACCAGTTGTTCGTCTTCTGACAAACACAGAATAGTCAAAGGTAGTTCTCTAGAAGTCAAGAGTGTTGATTTATGCAATAAGTCTATCAAACCATGCCCTTAGGCTCTGTTTTAGACTATATATGGCCTTATGAAGTCGACATACACACACCCCCTCGACTTCATAACCCGGAGGCTGCATCATGTACACCTCCTCATCAAGGTCGTCACATGTACCTATGTTGCCCAGAGGCTCCGTTATCGATCATCAATCCACCTTTGTTCTATTGATGAAAGGCCTCTCTGATAAGATTGAACTAAAGTCGACAACTTCTGATCTATATACGTAATTTCGTGAGTCGTGTTTCGGTCTTGAGAACATCAGTTTGTAGGGTACCATGCAAGATTAGTATAGGCGAGTGGAATGAGAAGCATAATAGAACAGCCATCAACCTTGATAGGCCTTATTATCTACCACTGAAAATATAGTTCTTATGGACCCCATTTGTGCAACCGTTGAGAATGCCTCAAGTAATCATACGTATGTGTAAAGCCCTTGGCCACAAGACGAGCTTTCAATATATCAATGGATCTGTATGGTGACCGCTTGGTCGTGAAGACCCATCTGCACGCCACGGGTCTAGTCCCCTTGGGACACTGCACCAGATCCCATATCCCCCTGGAAACAAGAGCTTTCATTTCGTCATTCATGGCATGTCGCCATCCTGAATCTTGAAAAGCGCTATGGTGGTCTCTCGGAATAGAAATAGTCATGAGAGCATCTGCATATCATCCGTCAGTGGATGATAAACCAGCAGTAGAAGTGAAATGAGACATGGGATGAGAAGTACATTGCCTTTTAGTTCTGAGTAGAGCAATTGGAAGCTCTTGAGGATCATTCGAGACAGTAGTGGAGGGGACACTTGTAGAAGGCATATCATCTTGCAACAAAGAAACAGGTAAAGGGACATC
The DNA here is from genome assembly GCA_037367405.1 of Ottelia alismoides. Taxonomy (NCBI): domain Eukaryota; kingdom Viridiplantae; phylum Streptophyta; class Magnoliopsida; order Alismatales; family Hydrocharitaceae; genus Ottelia; species Ottelia alismoides. Next base: position 104,813 of record JAZKJV010000929.1, read on the forward strand.
TGGTGGTGGAGATATTTGTCTGCGCTTATAGACAATTGGTGGAGGTAGAAGATCCAGAGGGATATCTGTAACAGATTGATTAAAGAAACTGGTATGCTCAAAAAAGATTTCATCTACAAAGATATAATAACGATGTTCAGTTGGATCATAACAATTGTAACCCTTTTGAGTACGAGAATAACCAAGGAAGATGCATTTGATTGCACGAGGAGAAAGTTTGTCTGTAGTGTGAAAACTATGAACAAAAGATATACACCCAAAGATTCGCAAGTGAAGAGGAAAGGGTGACTCCGTCGGGTAAAGAAGAGAGAAGCAGGTGGATCCATTTAAGGTTAGAGATGAAATTTTGTTGATAAGATGGATAGCAGTCAGAACGACATCACCCCAATAGGTTTTAAGAACTTTCATCTATGTAAGAAGGAAACGGGTAATATCTAAGAGATGTATGAGTTTTCTCTCTGTTATCCCATTTTGTTAAGACGTATACGGGCGTGAGGTTTGATATACGGTACCTTGAGAGGCAAAGAAATTTGATAGGTCATGTTGTGTGAATTTCAAGGCATTATTAGAGCGAAAAATCTGTATGCCACAAGAGAACAAATTCCTGACATAATGAAAGAAATTTTTGACAACATTATTAATCTCCGGAAGTTCTTTTAGTAGATAGACCCAAGACGATCGATTGTAATCATCAACAAAAACAACAAAATACTTATGTCCACTCATAGTATGGACCGGACATGGTCCACAAATATCACAATGGACTAAAGAGAAAGGAACTCTGCGACGAGGCTCAGTACAGACGGGGAATGACACTCGATGATGTTTCCCGAACTGACATGCCTCACACTCGAAAGGTTTGGGCATAGAGAGTTCAGGAAACATTAAGTAGATGGTTTTGGCAGACGGATGACCGAAATGAAGATGCTACAGAAGAGGATCAACAGAGATTGACGAAGCACCAACAAAAACAGAATCAGAGGAGATGTCAATATAATAAAGATCGTTCTTCTCATGTCCCCCACCAAAAATCTGTCTCGTCCGGATGTCCAGAAAATAACAACAAAACTCATCAAATATAACACGATAGTTAAGCTCAGTACACAGCTTGTGAACAGATAATAGACTACGAGGGAAATCGGGAGTGCATTGAACTCCAGTGAGCCGGAGTTTAAAGGAAAACTCCATAGTGCCCACGATAGTAATAGGTGAATGAGCTCCATTGACAACACGAACAGTCTTCACAACATAAGACGGGCGTGACGAAGTGAGAAGACTACCTTCTCCCGTCATATGAGTTGAGAAACCCGAGTCAATGATCCACGCAGGAGCAGATGTGGAGGCAGAGCTGGCAATTGTACATGATGTAGCGGCCATACTAGCAGTAGGAGAAAAAGAAGTAGCGTCACTAGCAGAGTTCCACAACAGTTGTCAAAGGCGAGCATACTCAGATGCAGTAAAGGAAGTATGACTGTCACATGATGGTTGAATATAAGAGGTGTCTGCGGTATCATAGGTGCTATCATATGAGGTTGTCTCATAGACACTGTTAGCATTAGGAGGCATGCCAAACTTTTCCCAACAGCGTTCTGAAGGATTACTCGGGCATCCACAATGTGTGCATGCTAGATAGCAGGCAGTAGTAGGATCATGTCCGCGTCCTGAGTCACGTCCTCGTCCAAACTCGCGTCCACGACCACGGCCAAATTCACGTCCGCGTTCCCCTTGGTGATTGGATCGTCCTCTAGCAAAATGTGTTGCAATCTCAGCAGACAAAAGGAGTGAAGGAGATTCAAGTTCATGTAGTCGACCAAAGATGGTCTCAAGAGTGGGTAGAGTCGCAACAATCAGAAATTGGTCCTTCACCGTCTTGTATCGCAGATGTAATCATGATAAGAAGCGATACACTTGCGACTCTGCGTGTTCTCCTATCTGTTTGTCACAACAAGCATGCTGAAAGATAAGAAGCTCCTCAAACAGGTCTGTGAGAAGTCGGTAGTACTCGATCAAGGATGTATCTCCATGATTTGTAGACCAAATCCGTGTATAGATATATGAGAGCCTGGATTTGGTTGTCTTTTGGGAGTAAGTATTCTCAAGACTCCCATATTGCCTTTGTCGTCTCCTTGTAGAGAAGATTGGAAGCTATATTCGGATCAATGATGTTGATCATCCACATGATCACCTAACAGTTGTCCGCGTACCAAGTATCATAATCTTTGTCCGTCTCCTTGGGCGGATCTTTAGTGAGGACATAGTTATTTCGCTGACCACCAATAAATACCTTGAATGATCGAGACCATAGTACATAGTTCTCGGAGCACTTTAGTTTAATAGAAGCACCATGTACCATCACAGAAGAAGTTGGGTACAGGGGTTTGGGCTCTGTAGATGCCATGGTGGTTGCACTGGTCAAGGAAAAAGGTGACCTAGTTAGATCCTCTAATCTTACTCAATCATCATAGAGACCGGTAGCATTCGTAGCAGTACATGAGAGATAGGTGGTGTGCTGAGGCGTGAGTTGAGCGCATGAGGTGCTTCGCGGCTGTGCAGGGGAAGCAGGGTGAGCGAGGTAGGGGCCCTGGCGGTGCTAGCGATACAAGGAGAGGGCCCTGGCGATGCAGGGGGGGATCGTTAGGCTCTGGTTCGTCTGAAAGCCCGCTAGGGCTGGAGGCTGCTCGTGGGGCGCCTGATGGCAAGGTTGCGTCGCTAAGAGCCCTAATGGGCCTCCAACGCACGGGCGAAGCACGCCCGAGATGGGCTGGTGCTCGTAGGTAACGCGCGGGGAGGTTGCGGGAAGAGAGGAGGCAACGCATGCGGAGAGAAGGCGGCACGCGGAGAAGAGGATTGTTGGTGGGGAAGGACTTTAGGCCAGAACACACCGGTCTAGGACCGCTGCTCTGATACCATGTAGAGAAAAAATGAAATAGCTTGTCTTATTCCAGAGGTCTAGGGATCCTTATATAGGACAAAACCATAGAGAGCTTGAAAAAGGAGAAAATACATGTGCCCCTCATAGGGTTACAAGAATAATAATTAAGAACCGTAGGATAAATTACTAACAAACTCGATGGCACCAAAGGGAAAGGCCCTATTAGCATACCAGTCTGAGACCAGTAGTACGATGTTGGCATCCATTCAGGCACATCTTACAGAGCAAACCAACATCAAGGTCGGGTTGAGAGACATGATCTTAGATATGAAGAATGCACGAGGAGAGAGGATAGAGGAGGATGAGCAGCAAAGAGGAGGTAGGAATGGGGGAGAGAATGCGCAGAACGAGCAAGAGCATATCCCATTATTGAGCCGAACTGAGTTGAGGCCAAGCTTACCCTTAGAGATGCTAATAACCCATGAACAAGACATACAGTTACATGGATAATCATACGGTTCATGGGCATTTCGAGCTAAAGCCTAATTACTTCCTTTACTCTCCACATTCCATGGACACATCAACAAAGAACCTTACATACATCTCCAGCAGCTCGATCGCATATGTAGCACGACGCATTACCCTGAAATATCGTTAGAGGTAGTGAAGATGACATCTTTTCCCTTCATCCTTATGGATAAGGCATTCTGCCGGATCGATTGGCTTTCTTGAGCAAATACTATCCCCTAGGACGACTGAATCAAATGCAATCTCTTATAGCCAATTTCTCCCAGATGTCTCATGCGCCCATTCACGGTGCATGGGAACACTTCAAATATTTGACGGAGAAGTGCCCCCATCATAATATACCGAAGACAAGCCTAGTGCAGAATGTCTTTGGGAGTTAGAGTTCAGATAATCAGATATTGGTAGATGCCTCTTGTGGGGGTACATACTTCAACAAGGATGAGGATGTATTATGGCAGATTTTTGAAAAAATGGCGGAGAGCTCTACAACTCTATCTCCTTTCTGCGTATTTCAAAAGCATATATTACCTTCTTCTACACCCCACAAGGCCGACAACATGACGGCATTACAAGATGAGGATAGGGTGGACAAATTTGATCTAACCATTATTGGAAATCACCTATCCAAGGTAGATCGAATCGAGAGAGAATCACAAGAGCTAGACAAATTATATTTGATCGAACGGAAGACGAAGCAATTGGATAAGCTGGATAAAATTACAAAGAATTTGGAACTTCTTGTTAGTACCATTCATGCAAGCCAGAGTTCGAGTGTCGCAGTCGAGACTTCTGCACCTGAGACTTCATCCATACCAATACAGCAGAGTTCCGAAGCACCTCCTACAGTTCATCACGTTTACTATGTACAGAATTTAGAACAAGTCCAGCAGCAGCAGACTCCATATGTGGTGCCATACTACCGGGAGGTTCCATACCTTTAAGAGCCACAGTTTACATCTCCACTTCAGATACAGGAGGTGAATGGCAATTGGAATGGTCCTGAGCGCAGTCAGACCTGTTCATCTGGGCAAACTCAGTTGGGTTCGCATGCCAACCAAAGGTCTGTTCACCAGTTTCAGGGAGGTAAGCCCTACCAGCACCAACACATCCTCATTTTCAGTCTCTACCTCATTTCCAAACATGGAGACACGGATATCAGCAGACGTAACCTACATATTCTTATCAGTCATATCATCAGCAACAGCATGCATAGTATTCACATCATCATCCTCCTCAGTATCAGTATACACAATTGTCTGCATACTCTAGGTACCAGCAGCCTCCACACTAACAATCTCAACGATCACCAGTTGTTGAGCAGCCAGAGGCACCCTCGGTGAACCGTGCACTTGATTATCTCACACAGTTGATGAAGAACAGGAGTGACAACAACCAGAGACTTGACGACCTGACAGCCACAAAGACCATCATACCAAACCAGGTCGAAGCCAATCCCAACAATTTCCACCGCAATAAGGAGCGGGTAGTACATCATGATCCGACCACTCCTGAGATATGTATGCCGTGTGATTTTTCATGTTTATCTAACGTTGTTACTTTTAGGAACGGTAGGAGATTGTAGCCACCAGCGCTATTGGGATCGAGCAATAAAGTCGTCGATCAAGTTTCATCGTCTTCTTCACCTTCTTCATCAACTGAGATCGAGCATTGCAGTCCATGGAGTAGCAGCACCCCCATCCACCACAAAATGCCAAAAAATGAAGAAAAATAAAAGGCCCAAAAAGACAATAATGAGAGATGCAGAGCCGAGTCAGCCTTGGAGAAGAGCATACCTATCGTAGAGTCTTCTTCTTCAACAGACAGAGCAGCCTGAGATGTTTTTACTTTTCCTTTACCTGTTATGGATGACACTGTGCATACAGATTCCGATCGTCGATATGTATATGTTGATTCTGATATGAATAAAAAAATGTTGATTTCGATGTTGATTCTTCATTTTCCCGATGCATTGAATAAAATCAAAATATTCGAAAATTAAAAATAACCCGTTATGATCATGGAGTGGTTGACATTCTTCAGAATATTTTCCTTGAGATGTCCCTCTTAAAGGTCGTGGAGTACATGTCTGTTGTGAAAAGAGGACTAAAAGAAGCATGTACTAAGCGTCAACCAAAGCAGAATAGACGCAAGAAAACTGAGAAACATATATTGACCATGGTCAATATTCATGTCATTGGTAACCTCCCGCCTAAAAAGAAAGACAAGGGAGCACCTCTTACCCGATATCAGATATTTAATCAGGAGTTTGATCGTTCTTCTCGACAGCGGATTCGCCATTAATCACACACCAACCTCATTACTCAACGAGTTTGGGTCGAGGCCTCTTAGGTCCACCAGGATGATCCTTCAGCTTGATAGATCAATCAAGAGGCTAGGGGCATTTTAGAAGACGTTATCGTAACGGTGCAAGAAATGCAATTCCCAATGGATTTCATTGTCCTGGACATAGACACCTCAGCACCGTTACTCCCTACCACAATCATGCTTGGTCGGTCGTTCCTTCGAACAGTCGAAGCAATAGTAGATTATGGTACTGGAGAGATAACCTTTCACTCCCACAGTAATAAGGTTAAGATAGAGACGATCTCGGATCCGAAGCTTACAGAGCAACTATTAGATGAGAGAGAGTCTATTACACTAGAGTCAGAGGACTATGATTTTCTAGCTGAGATCAAAGACACTGATTTACTTGTGGATTACATCGATCCACAGGAATTCCTTTCTCGATGTGCTTTCCAGGCCTTCGTTTCAGATGGCTATGATTTTCTAGATGAGATCAGAGACATCGATTTATTTGTGGATTACACCGATACCCAGGAATTCCTTTCTCGAAAGAAAGGCCTGGAAAGCACAGTCGACATTTGCCCCATTGTTAATGAATCTGAGTCATATGCTGATGAACTTTTTGAGATGTCGTCTGATGAGTTTACTGAGATTGTTGATGATCCATCCATTCTGAGCAGAGAGAGTTTATTACAGATCAGTTTGAGATACTACATGGAGTCGCTTGTAGCCACGGTGGATACTTTACAGTTGCCAGATCATTTACCTTCCACTAGTGTAGTTGTTGAGGTCGCTACAAAGCAGATTCAGACCCCACCTGAGCTCAAAGTTTTACCATCAACACTGAAGTATGCTTTCCTTGTTGGTGCACCCCAAATGCTTCCGGTCATCATCAGTTCGTACTTAATCGACGACCAGGAGTCTCACTTGTTAGAGGTTCTTCAGAGAAACCGCAAGGTCATAGGATGGAAGATTTCGGATCTTCGTAGGAACAATCCAGCATTGTGCTCACATCATATCTACTTAGACAGCAAGTCGTTCCGTAAGTTTCAGTGTCGTCGGAATCCTAATCTACATGATGTTGTCGTGAAAGAGATCCGTATGTGGTGCGAAGCTGGCTTTATTTATCCCATTTCTGTTCTAAATGGGTCAGCCCATTACATGTGGTATCGAAGAAATCCGGGATTACAGTTGTGACGAATGATCGTGGTGAGGAGATTCCGACCCGAATATCCACTTTATGGTGTATCTGTGTAGATTACCGACGCATGAACTCAACGACCAAGAAAGATCACTTTTCGTTGTCCTTTATTGACCAGACCGTCGAAAGACTGGCAGGAAATGAGTTCTTTTGTTTCTTGCATGGATACTCAGAGTATAACCAGGTAGCAATCGCTCCAAAAGATCAGGAGAAAACTACTTTTACTTTTCCGTTTGGCACGGCTTTTAAACGGATGCCCTTTGGATTGTGTAACGCTCTCGCTACATTTCAGAGGTATGTGTTGGTCATTTTCATCAACATGGTAAGTAGTTTTCTTAAGGTCTTCATCGACGATTTTTCGATCTACGGGGATCTAGCTTTGACACATGTTTGGATTATTTAGACCGAGTACTTCAGCATTATTGTGAGGTGAACTTGGTGCTCTTGTGGAAGAAGAGTCACTTTATGGTGATTAATGGGATTGTATTGGACTACGTCGTCTTCAAGCATGGTATGAAGGTTGACCCAACCAAGGTTGATGTAATCTCCAAACTAGAGTTGTCGACGAATTTGAAGCAGTTAAGATCACTTCCTAGACACATTATATTTTATAAGCGATTTATTACGGACTTCAACAAGATCGCTCGACCTTTAACTGAGCTTCTATGCAAGAAGAGTGAGTTTATTATTGATGAGAAGGTCCTCCATGCATTTTATCAGATGAAAAACTTGATTACTAGTGCTCTTGTTTTACAGCCACCTAAATGGTCTCTTCCTTTTGACTCTTGAGATTATGACAGATGCCTCAGATTATACAGTTGGAACTGTTTTAGGGTAGAGAAGGGATCGAGTACCATTTGTTATACACTATACTAGCAAGACTCTCGATGATGCAGAAAAGAATTACACCGTTATAGAGAAGGAAATGTTAGCAGTTGTTTTTGCCTTAGAAAAATTCAGATCACACTTATTGGATTATAGAGTGATTGTATACATTGATCATACTGCCATTAGGTATTTACAAGGAAAGAATGATGCCAAACCACGATTACTCAGATGATTCTTCTTCTCCAGGAGTTTGATTTGGAGATTCGTGATAAACCTGGAGTCAAGAATTTAGTTGTGGATCACCTTTCCCGGATCACAGATACACAGTCTCCTGAGCAAATACTACTTCCTATTACTAAGACTTTCCCAAATGAGATGATCTTGTTTGTTGCCTTACTCCCATAGTACGTTGATATTGTGAACTATCTTGTCTCCAAGAAAGTTCCACAAGATTGGCCCAAGCTTATTTCGTGAGGGTATGGATTGTATCTGGAGGAGGTGCATTCCACAGAAAGAATACATCAGTATCCTAGACCATTGTCACAAAATATAAGCAAGTGGACACCATTCGGGAAAGCGTACAGCAGCGAAGATTTTACAATGTGGCCTCCAGTGGCCAACTCTGTTTACGGATGCTACAGATTATGTGAAGAGTTGTGCTGGTTTTCAGAGAATGGGAGGAACCATCGGTTCCAAAAATACAATGTCCCTCAAGTATATCCAGATTTTAGATTTTTTAATGCTTGGGGCATTGACTTCATGAATCCATTCTATAGCAACCAGGGATTTCAGTACATCATGCTTGTCGTGGATTACGTTAGTTGTTGGGTGGAGGCTATCCTCACCCGAAATCACTGATAGTCGTACTATTTGTCACTTCCTCAAGGACAACATTATCTCACGGTAGCTTCACGATGCAGGTTACTTTGGATGAGGTTAAATCAGTTATGTGCAATTTGAATGCAAATGGTGCGTCGGGTCCGGATGGGTTCCAATTTTTCTATAAAGAATTCTAAGATGTGGTGGGAGGGGAGGTCATGGAGGTTGTGGAGGAGTTTTGTCGTTGCAATGTGGGATATGAAAGACTAAATAGAACTTTGATTTTCCTTCTCCCTAAAACGGGGGCAGCGAAGAGGATCGAAGATTACAGGCCGATTGCCATCTCGAATGGCATTTACGTCATTGTAGCGAAGGTGCTGACAGTTCGCCTTAATAGAGTTCTTGATCATTTGATTTCACATGTTCAGTCGACTTCATTTCCGGTCATCAGATTGGGGACAGGCCAGTGAAGGCCTCTGAGATTATTTCATATTGGAAGCGAAATGACAAGCAGACGCTGCTTTGGAAGGTGGATTTTGCCAAGGCCTGTAACAACTAGGAATGGCGTTTTCTGTGGACCGCTATGTGCAGGAGAGATTTTCCGAACATCTGGATCTCTTGGATGAAACGTTGCATCATCATGATGTCACTCTCGGTGCTGGTCAACGGTCATCCTGAGGGAGGTTTTTCTCAACCGCGGAGAGGGGTTAGGCAAGGATGCCCTCTTGCACCTTTACTCTTTGTTCTTGCTGTTGATGTTCTTGCTTGCATGGTTGATCGGGTTCAGAGAAGTGGGATTGTGCAGCGATACGAATGTGGAGATATGCATATCCCCTTATTGCAATATGTGGATGACACGATCCTTTTTATTAAGGGTGGCAAAGCGGAGGCGGGTGACATGGCTATTATTCTTGAGATTTTTGGCGAGATGTCTGGTTTAGAGATAAATCATAGCAAATCCACTGTTGTTCCGTTTGGCATGGCAGAGGAGGCAAGTTCCTGTGGTGTGGATCTGGGCACGGCATGTGGTTCCCTTCCTCTTCGGTGCTTCCTCTCACGGATGGCAATATTAAGGTGTCGGACTGGTTGCCGATGGTGGAGAAGTTGGAAAGAAAGTTGACTGGTTGGAAGGCGGCTTTGTTATCGCGTGGAGGCAGGTTGATACTGACTAAGGCGGTTCTCTCCACGATCCCGATGTTCTTCCTATCTTCCCGCCTTATACCGGTGGGCGTCAGACGGAGATTGGAGAGGTTGATGCGTAGGTTCTTATGGAGCAAATCTGGTCGGGAAGGACATGGCATACATCTGGTTGATTGGGAAACCATTACTCAACCTAAAAAACATGGTGGTTTTGGGATCAAGTGCTTGGAGAATATCAACGAGACTCTATTGCTCAAATGAGTGAGCGGGATTTGGGATAAAGATCAGGGTGTGTGCTACCAATTGATACGGTGTCTTTATGATGTTTCCTTGGAGAGACCTGATTTGTTGCAGGGTTCAAATCAGTCTACTTTCTAGAAGGGAATTCTGAAGGTTATGCCAGGCTTTCATGAGCTTTTCAGCCCGATTGTTGGTAATGGAGCCACTTTTAATTTTTGAAGGATGATTGGACGGGTGGAGGCGCCCTTTGTAGCCGTTTCCCTCGACTGTTTGCCTTGGCCGCTGATACGGATGCTCGTGTCGTGGATTGCTAGGACAATGGTAACTGGATGTCTGCTTTCATATCACCTTTTTCTGACCAGCTCTTGGAGGAATTCCTTGACCTCTTAGACTCTCTTGGGCAGATGGGTAGGCCATCCTCTGGCATGGATCATTGGATTTGGAAGAATGCATCTTTCTCGGTTCGAAAGGCCTATGGAGCCATTTGTAGGCCTCCACCCACCCTTTCTAGCAGAATGGTTCGGGATTGTGATCTCATATAGACATTGGGTCTACCGAGAGGATTGGTTTCTTCCACTAAGCTTTTTAGACGGAAGCAAGTTATGACTTGTGATCGTTGTGCTAAACTTTTTGAGCAGATTTCTATAGATGTTCGTTGTGTGGCACCGACATTAAGACGGTGGAGCATCTTTTTTCCGTTGTCATGTCTCCTCGCCTGTATGGGGTGAAGTGGATCTGGACTGGTTGAGCACCCGGGATTTCGAATCCTTTCGATCTTCTCTATACGGAGCGCATGGTCGTCAAAGAAAAGAGGATCTAAGTCTGGTGGCAGTGCTGTGGGCAATTTGGTTGGCCTGTAACGATGTGCTTTTCTCTGGTCACCGTTTTTATTACGAGAATGTATGTTTCCATTACAAGTAGTTGCTAGACTCAAGGTTTTTGTAATTTTCTTCTGTTTATTTTTAATTAACAGTTGCTAGACTCATGGCTTTTGTAATTTTCTTTGGTTATTTTTAATTAATTAATATATCGGGGAGGGCACGAACGTGTGTTTCCCCCTTTTTTGGTCTTAAAAAAGCATTATCTTGCGGTTCGAGATTCCCAAGTTTCTCATTTCATACGAGGGAAGCCATTTTATCAACAGAGATGTCAAGAAGCTAGTTAAGGAGTACATCATTAAGCATCGTGCCACGTCTCCTTACCACCTAGAGTCTAACGATTTGGCTGAAATTTTAAATAGAGAGATAAAGACTATTCTCCGTAGACTTGTTCGTCCGGATAGGAAGAACAGGTCGTAGATGCTTGACTCACTTCTATGGGCTTATCGTATAGCGTAAAAGTCTCCTTTGGTATGTCCCCCTACCGCTTAGTTTATGGAAAGCCTTGCCACATGTCAGTTGAATTAATTTATAAATGTTTGAGGGCAATCCGTGTATGTAATTTGGACTATCAGAGAGCATGACAGAGTAGGAAAGTGGATCTGAATATATTGTAGGAATTCAGAGACTTTATTTATAACAACAGCCTGATGTATAAGGAGAAAGTTAAGAGATGGCATAATAAACACATTAGGAGGAAGATGTTCGAACATAATCAGAAGGTGTGGTTGTTTGATACAAAGTTAAAGCTATTCCCAGGCAAACTCAAGAGCAACAGAACCGTTTATAGTTAGAGTTGTGTGTGACAATGGTAGCATTGTCATTTCTGGATTGCCATCTGACGCACAGTCGTTTGTGGTTAACGGACAGTTGTTTAAGTCATATCAAGATCATGATACATTCATGTCCATTGTGGATTCCATTCATGTGGTATTAGATGATTCTTTGACTTCTTCTGCATTTGATACATGGGCTTATTTTCTCTTGTATAAATTCCTTTCGTTTTATTCTTTATTTCTTCTGTTTTTATCATTCGCCTCTTTTTCATATGTGTGTGTTATACTTAGGATATCCTAAGTATAAGGGAGGTGGATGACTTGAGTTGTTCTATTTTCGCCATATTTCATCACTCTTATTGTTGCTTATACATAGGGATTCTTTATCTAAAGTATACGGGGAGTAATGTCGTTTATTTCATTCTTCTTGTTTATTTTCGTTTTCTTTTCTTCTATTCTCTTGCTTGTCCATTAACTTGTTGTTATTCCTTTCTATACTTATGGATCTTTTACACTAAGTATAGGGGGACGGGTCGAGTTGTTGAGTGTGTACATTCTTTTCCTCTATTTTCCCCATTTGTATAGTCTTCTATAATTAGGATTATTTAATTCTAAGTATAGGGGGCATCACTAACTTCTATTCATTTTATTCATTATTCTTTGGGTCGTTGTAAATTTGTAATATAGGATTCTTTTCAATTTTCTGTACTTAGCACGAGTTGTGTCTTCCATTACCGTTTCTTGGTCACTATGAGGACATAGTTCAAGCTAAGTATAGGGGGTGTCGTATATAATGTATATACTTTAGCCATAACTCGTACTTTTGTTTGTTTAATAATATAGCTGATAAAATGGGAATAAAAAAGTTTGTAAAAAAATTGTAAAAAATCCTTTATAAATATTTTTGCAAAATATTGTTGCAAAGTATTTGTAAAATATTTCGTAAAAATCTTTGTAAATTTATTTTTGTAAAATAAAATAAAATGTTTGTAAAATTATTTTTTGTAAAATGTTTATAAATTTATTTGTTGTACAAAATTATTAGTGTGTAAATTATTTGTAAATTTTTGAAAATAAAATGTTTGTAAAAATTGGCTTATAAAATTATTTGTAAAATTTTTGTAAAATGTTTTGTAAAATATTTTTGTAAAATATTTTGTAAAGATTTTGAAAATTGTTTGTAAAATCTTTTGTAAATTAATTTGAAAATTATTTTCTCACTTTGCATATAAATAATTTGTTGTGTAAATTATGTCTAAACTTGTAAAATTATTATAAATAATACCATGTAGTAACGTATATTATGTGCATAAAATTCATTTGTTAATAAAACTCTTGCATAAAAGTTGTTTATAAAACATGTAGGAAAGAGCTTGTCACGACTAGGAGAGACATCATGGACAAAAGCAACAGACCCAAACACACGAGAAGGGAGAAAAGATCCTTCTCGGGAAACGCAACCGAGAAAGGAATCTTCTCTCTCAAGACAGACGAGGGCATGCGGTTAACCAGATAGCAAGCAGTGAAGACATGTTAGAGTATTTGGTTGTGCGCCCTTTATGTTGTAACAGGGTAAATGGATCCTGGAGAAGATCCATTTACCCCCATCATGTGTTTAGTCCCACATGGACCAACGGTGGGACTTGGAGGCTCTGGGAAGGCTATATAAGGAGCCCCAGACCTCCTGTACTCATTGAGAAAGTCAATAGAGAAACACGCCCCTTTGAGGGCTTCTCCCGTGGTTTCATCCCGCTCCTCACGGAGTAGGATTCCACGTTAAAATCCTGCGTTCTTATTTTGTTCTTTATCTTTTCCATGTTCGCTTCCGCATTCTTCATATTTTATAACATGGTATCAGAGCGGGTCGATTCTCGTGGATTTTATTTTGGTTTATTGTTCGAGATTCGAGATTAAAAATTATCATGTTCGCGGTTCAATTTTGGAGCCCTGTTCTGTTTCGATCCAAGTACAGATCTAGGGTTTCTGAACCCGTGATCTCACGTACTCCACGTAGTCTTCAAGCGAGCAGCAGGCTGCCAACAGCCCAGGCGGTGGGGAATCCTCGGCTGCTCCCCTCTACAGCGGTGTCTTCGCGCACCTGCAGTCTAGCGCGCCCCTGGCGTTGCTTCTTCCTTCCGATAACAAGGCTCCAGGCGGAGCCCAGAAGGCCCTCAAGGCGCGGGCTTCCTCAGTCGGCGGCACATCTCGCAAGCCCTATGGCCATCCGCGCAAGCCCTAGCCGCTGGACTGCAAGGCGCGCGAAGCCTCCCAGGCAAGACCTCCAGACGAAGAGACTCGAGCGGAGTCCCATCTCGCACGCGCACACACCTTCAGCCCTCCTTCGCGCGATCCATCAGGCATAAGGAGGATCCCCTGCTAAGTAGCCAATCACATCCAGATGGAGGTCTGTATCCAATCAGGACCATTCGTAGCGGGGGCGGCGGCCCCATCTTCTAGTAGTTCACGCGCATCTGCGCGTGTTCCTCTCGCCCGTGCGTGGTCGAGCAACACCGCGCGTGGACCAGCTGCTCCGTGCGATGGCTCCCTTTCAGCAGGCGGCGATACCCCATGCTCTCCGCGCATCCTCTTCTTCGGGCGAATCACTCCTCCAACCAGGCGGCGCAGTCGCTGCACGATCTCGCGGCGGCTTCTCTCTCCAGATCTCCCAATCGCCCAGGCGGCGACCTCCTCCCACCGCACGCATCCCTATCTCCAGTGCACGAGCGGTATTCTCCCAGGTGCAGGCGAGCCCCACCCCTCATCCAAGCGGCGGCGGCTCCAGCGTGGATGATGAAGAGGGTTCCCACGCATGGGAACCCTAACGCTCCTTTCTAAATAAAAGACCGATGCCCATTCATCTGTTAAAAAAAAAAATTTTGCCGTGGCCTGTAAAAGAAAGGGGGAGAGGTTATTATTGAATAGCAAAAAAAAAGGGGGTGGAATTGCTTAGGCCCTAAGTTGGGCCCGTGAGTTACGGAAAAAAAAAGAGAGGGAGGAAGGAGTTTGTTTAAAAAAAATGTGAAGGAAAAGGTCATGTTGGACCAATCTGCAAAAAAAAAAGAGGGAACTTGAAAAGGCGCGTACAACAATAAAAAGCCGTGCGCAAATGTTTTAAAAAAAATGCAAGGAAAAGCCGAAAAAAAAATATGAAATGAAACGGCTTAAAAAAAAAGAGGGATGAAAAGCCGAAAAAAAAAGTTAACGGCTTTAAAAAAATGTTTCGAAAAAAAATGACGGCTTATTAAAAAAAAAAAGAAAGCCGCAAGGAATTTTTTTTGAGAATGTTTTCTCCCCATCATTGTTGTCTTCTCCCAACTTGGTCGACACCCATGTTTTCCGACAAGTATGGGAGAAAGGGGGAGTATATGTAGAGTCACAGGTCTGTTCTATTCTTCCAGATCCAGATTCAGATGTCAGTCTCCAGACCAGCCATATTTTTTCAGACTCTACAAGTTGTTCAGATGAAGAGATTTCATGCGCAGTTCCAGACTCGACGTTCAGATTCCGAGTCCCAGTTTGATGCGCAATTGTTGAGACTCGACGATTGTTTCCGAGTCTCCAGTTTCAGACACGCACGAGTGTGCGGTCATTGTCAGATGAGCATAAGTTGCCATCTTTTGTTTCGAGGTCCCCATCATTCTTCTAGTTGTCAGGACAGAGTTTTCATGTGAGCCATAGGGACTCCAGAGCAGAGGACCATTCCCTATGCCATATGTTGGCAAGGGTTTTCATGTGGTATCATAGGTACACCAGAGCAGTGCACCAATCTCTGAGCCAGATGGGAGAGACCCAGTTCTCCGACGAGGAGACTCCAGGCGCAAGTTCAAACTCGATGGTCAGGTTCCGAGTCTTCAGTTGACTCACACTCCAGCCCGTTCGTCCTCCTCACCTACACGGCATGAGAAGCAACGTCCTCGACTGCAGCATGTGCGCGTTGGGTTGATATTGTCCGTAGTGTCCTGTAGAGTTGAGTTGAATTTCTTTCTGTTTGTCCAAGCTGAGCATTGCATGCTCCAGCTTGAGGGGGAGTGTTAGAGTATTTGGTTGTGCGCCCTTTATGTTGTAACAGGGTAAATGGATCCTGGAGAAGATCCATTTACCCCCATCATGTGTTTAGTCCCACATGGACCAACGGTGGGACTTGGAGGCTCTGGGAAGGCTATATAAGGAGCCCCAGACCTCCTGTACTCATTGAGAAAGTCAATAGAGAAACACGCCCCTTTGAGGGCTTCTCCCGTGGTTTCATCCCGCTCCTCACGGAGTAGGATTCCACGTTAAAATCCTGCGTTCTTATTTTGTTCTTTATCTTTTCCATGTTCGCTTCCGCATTCTTCATATTTTATAACAAGACAGCATCACCACAGTAAGCATAAGGAGCACGACTCTGTATCAGCAAGGTTCTGGTTACATTAAGTGGCGTTATTTGCGCTCAGCAACACTGTTCTGTTAGGAAGTATAGGCACACGAGGTCTGATGAACAATTCCAGAGATCTAAGGAACTCAGAAAGCTGTAAAGTGCAGAACTCTAAAGCATTGTTAGATCGAAGGTATTTGACTCTGGTATAAAAAA